>VWZO01007893.1:557043-638785 GCA_013396975.1 Bucco capensis
CTTGATTACATTTCAGAAGCCATTTAGCTGCATTGGTGCATTTCTCCCTCTAATCTTACAAAATCCTGTGCGGAAGCAATACTTATGTTCCCCTTTGGAAAAACAAAAAAGGATATTTAATCAAGTGATTAGACTACTCATAATGAGGAAAGTAGATGGTGGGGGACAGGGGAGGGTTGTTTATTTGTTTTATTCTTGTTCTGAGGATTGCTAATCCAATTTCTCCAATTTATAGATCATCAAAAATAACATATGTTAAGACTTCTTGAAAGATTATATAGTCTTTGTCCCAGAGATGGACAAAAAGTTCAACCATATTAGTTAAGATCCATTTCTCTGGCCCAAAGAAGCGTCATGTTTTATTTCTTTAATCAAATAGATTATTGTGTTAGTGAACAAGATGAAATCTGTGCACACCTATTCACAACATGGTGATGTATTGTTGTCCTCAAAACCTCATGTATCTACAGTGAAGACATTGAGAATATGGTAGAGGAAGTCTGTTCTTCTGTCAGTGTTGTGTTCCAGCCTTTAGCCTTGACTACCTAGTTAGCCTTATTGACCCCTGGGATACACTAACAATTGTTGGCTTCCAACTGGACTTCGTGCTGCAAATCACCACTCTCTGGGCCCAGATTTTTGTCAAGGTTTCACCCCACCACTGTTCACCCAGCCCATATGACAGCTTATCTATAACTTTCTTAAGGGAGACAATGCCAAAGGCCTACATGAAGTTCAGGTAGATATTAGCCACTGCTCTTGTCTCATCTACCAGGGTGGTAATTGCATCACAGAAGTTTATCAGTGTTGATCAAACTTAAATTCCCCTTTGTAAAGCCATGCTGACTACTCCTGATTTTCTTGTCCTTAATGTTTCTGGAAATGATTTCTAGGATTAGCTGCTCCACAGTAGTATTAATGTTAAATAAAATTATACCTTGATATAAATAATTTAGTAAAATTATACTGCAGTCTTATAATAAATGATAGATTTGATGTATTTTCCTACAGAAATTATTCTTCTATAATTGAATATATAATAACACAATTATATTGATGAAGGGACCTGTGATTCTATGAAAATTTATGGAGGTAAAGCCTATCAATCAGACGCAACATTTCATTAGCTTATACCACCAGATATAAATGCACATCATTTACTTACTAGGTAGTCTGACATTCTTAGCACAGAAGCAATTAACCATCCTGGGTGCATATGAGGATGCAGAGATATAAACAGGATGTATTTTCTTCTCCATGCCTAGTTTCAGTTCCACAATTGGAGCAGACAAGCAGAGATTTCATTTTGATTGATGAGCAAGGCTTGGGCATGACATTATTAGCAGTCAATAGGTGTAGGTTTTTTCTGGAGTTAACAGTGAAAACAAGTGAAACTTGTGGATGTTTCAGTGAAGTAGATTTCTTACTGTTCCTAGTATGTTTGGATCATTCATACCACAGTTTTTTGCAAGATAACATTTGCAGAAATGGATTTCTTTGTAAGTCAATAATAGATATTCTGGTACTAGAAGGGTAGCCAGACTTTCTGATTCCAACATTTCCCTCCCTTCTGTCTTCTAGGTGCAAGAAGATGATCCTACACCATAATAAAGTTAACTAATAACCAAACAATTCATTTTGTGTCTATAAAAAAATATTTTCTTCTTTTCTAGTAGCTTAATGAAAATGAGTGTAATTAACTTAATTTTATGTAGAACCACTAGTATTTTTTAGAAGTATAATGAGACAACTTTTGCAAAGGTAAAGATATTTGATGGGATAAAACGTGGCAAAATCCTATCTGAAATAATTGCTTAAAGGTAAAAAGTTAAAAAAGCCCCAAACCAGCAACACAATATTGTGTTTCACTAGATAAAGTATATATAATGGTTTTATTGTTGGGAATATGATAAAACCAGAGATTTAAGTAAAAGGCAATGTGATTGAATTTTGCTGTAAGTGAAAAATTCATTGTATTGTTAAAATGGAGCTGAAATTTTTATGCTCCAGCATTAAATATACATACTGTGGTTTAAATTACAGGATATAAAAAAATCTCGTGCTTCTGATAGTTGTGTTTTATCCAGTTTCTTGAAATAAGAAAATGACTTTTACCTTTGATCCAGCTTTATTGTTCTTGGGACACATTATAGATGTCAGGAATAAATTATGTACAATAATTCAGTTGTTATATGAAGACAGTTGTATTGCACGAAGTGCAATTAGTTATTTTACCTTTTGAGTATATCTTAATAAAAATATAATGCAATTATCCAGAACTGTATTGAACACATAACAACTACATAAATAAGTGAAAGGATGATGCTTTGAAGAGGTCAGGAAAGTGATGATGAAGTTATTAAAATTTGTATTTCATGGACCAAACCTGTTAGGTTAATTACAATTTATATTAAGATATGCTAAATATACATTTACATTTACATCTATTTTATTTACACTGCTGAAAATCTTATTTACAGACTCTTCTCTCAGATACATCTCCTTATTTCTAAAATACAGTTATTTATTTATTTTATTTCCTAGGTTATTCAGATAAATTTTGAGGAATTTGATCTGGAGATTGGCTATGACACACTGACAATTGGTGATGGAGGAGAAGTGGGTGATCCTAGAACTGTTCTTCAAGTGTAAGTGTTTGTTTTGCATTTACTGTTTGTACGTGTTACAGAATATCATCAATATGTTTTTTTGATGAGAGCAAATAGTGATTAGAATTAGATGAAACTTAACAAAATATCTTACTGAGCTTCTAAAATTACTGAAGGTGACAGTTTAAATACATTGTTATATTGTTTACTATTCTGAAGTCAGGAGGAAATGGACAAGACATCAGAAAAGAGAAAGATAGACTAAAATCAGACATTTTAGCCGTCTACATTCATTTGTAGATGAAAAATTTGGGGGCTATTGTACTCCCTTTATAAGTGTGTTCTCAAAAGTCTGTAAGAACATAACTGGAAATAGCTAAATGGATGACTTTTATATAGACTTTTACAGTCTCCTAGTAATCTTAGTATGACAAAAGATGTACTATAGAGTCTTGACCTCTAAGTTCATATTGACTACTGCAGATAACTCAAAAATTGAGTTAGTATAGAAAAGAAAATTACTACAGAGAATATCTGAGTAGGATACTACTTAAACCACATTACAAATCAGACAGCACTGAACATTAAATAGGATTTTTATCATCAGTTAGCATTCTTCTAGAATGTGTGAGCATGGATATATATGTATATACACTTAACAACTATTGATTAACTCCAGAATTTGACCCAGACTTATAATAACAACAGTCTCAAGAAGATAAATTCAGAATCTTGTCACCTGATTTGTAAAATTTCGAAGACCACAATATAATGCAGTGGCTGTGGATTATAACACATAATTGGATATTACATGTTGTCTGTCATTTTATGTAGTTCCAGTTTCATTTTAAGTAAATATTTCAATGTTTTGGAGCGGAAATGAATGCCCCTTAAAATACATTGGGTTGTTCTGGTTTGTTTTGTTTTTTAAATCTGACTCAATTTTATGAAACAAAACAAAACAAAAATGTTGTTTATTGCTTAGAAAACATTTTATTCAAAAGGGATTTTCTGCAATTTAGAAAAAGACTTTTGGAAAAGGTCAAATTATGTTTAGCTGTTATTTTGAAATAAACTGGCCTCTCTCTAAGTACTTTAGGTTATTATTAATTTAAAGAAGTTAACAGTTTAAAACATAGATCAGAACAGAAGCAGATGTGATAAATCTTTAGTACAAAATGTATTTAATCAAAACTCAGAAGAACAGCAAAATTAGAATTCTTTAGAATTATATTCCCTGCAGTATATTTAATGGAAATATATTTAAACTATTTTATGTATCATAACTTTCCATTATTCAGCCTAAGAACAATACCAAGAATTTGTTTGTTTTGAGTACTGTAAAACTAATTTTTTCTACCTTTTTCTTTCCTGATTTCATCTCATTAATGTGATTAATTGCAAAACTTTGAGCCAAAAAGAAAGTTGATTCAGAATTTGCAGATTTTAATCATGAATTCCCTCTTAGATTTTTCCTTCAGAGGATAGACTATTTCACCTTCTATTTTTAGTTGTTTTTGTAATCATTCTATCCTTTCATATCAATGAGGAGACCAGGATTTGGCCAGGTATTTCATCTGCAATTAGTTTAGGATGATGTTAAGTTTCTTCAATGGGTTACAGATGTGCTATATGTTAGTAAAAGTAGGTTTGAGAATTGGGGAACCACTGTAATTTCTATTTTATTAACAGTACCAAGCCTTAAATATATATTTCTCATAAAGCTTAGATTTTGAGAGGGAATGTTTAAGAAACGAACCTATTTCCAGGAGAGGAATCTAGGTGAACAATCCGTGGTGTAGGAAGTTACATATACCTCAGAAGGAGAAAGGATAATTCATAACTGCAGAATTTCATTATTTTGTTAAATATTTTCCCTCACATAATGCTGTTTTTTTCTAGATCTTATTTCTCTGTGGCCCCAACGTCTTCCCAAATATTGTACAGAAGTCCTTAGCACTTAAAAAAGAACATCAAGTGATTTTTATGTTCTGTTGAGTCTTGTTTTCAAAAATGCATTTTTAATGGCATTTTTTCCTACTATTTAATTTAAAATATTTAAATTTAAATTTAATTTAATTTAAATTATTTAAATATTTAAAAATATTTAAAACTATTTAATTTAAAATATTTTTTCTGAAAACTGTATGCATTTTAAAAAATGTATTTGTAATTAACCTCTGAAAATAGATACAATAAACATTTAATGGCTGTTTATCATAGGAATATTTCTCTGGCACAAAGAGACTAATACTTCCAATGGCTTTAATAGTCCCAAAATGTACTATCAGTCACCAGCAACAATTACAAAACTCTGTTAGGCATTACATCAGTGTTGTTTCTGAGAAACACCGTATTAATCCATTAATTTGGCAAAGACTGAACTCACTGAAGGCACTTTCCCTTTGCGTGGGGATGAGCAGCTAGTACATTATTTTGGCCAGGCAATTACTTGCTCAATTCTGGCAAAAGTCTTTGTAGTAGCTCCATCTGTGATAACAGATGTGGGAAATAGACATGAGTTTCTCCCACAGCAAAGTATTTCATACAGAAACAAGCTAAAAAAGACCAGAGGGGAGAACTAAATTTAATTGCAAAATATATTTAAAGTACTCCATTTGAAGTTTCGGCTAGCTTTAAAGAATGCTTAGAACTGTAAAAACCAAACTGTTTTCACTTTAATACCGTCCTATGCTTGTGATCCATTTTACAAGAATGGAAAATGTTTTGGTATTTTCTACCATTCTGTTTTAGCTAATAATTTCTTACCAAATTTGAGACAAAATTTTGGGAAAAAAAGTGCAATATAACATAAAACTGCCACTTCCATATTTCGTTTTTGCTATCATACTATTTCATTCAGCAAACAGAATAAATATTCAGGATTGCATTGACTTGCATTTTTTTTGCAAACAATATAGAAAGTGAAAAGAAAAAACAATTTTAATTCTTTGTAATTAATCAAGATCCTGTAACATAAGGAGGTTTTAAAGTTGTTAACGAAGAAATGAAAGTCAGCTGAGTCTGTCAAGCATGCTCATCCATTGTTGTGGTAAAGGTGATGACAGGAGGTGAGAGTGTGCAAAGAACACACAGACCTTCATAACAGTATTGATGTTTAAGAGCAGGGGTAATTGTAGGGGGGGTGGTATACCAGAGAAATACTTTTTTTGAAAAATAAATGAGTGCTTCCTGATGGCCTTCCACTGTCATTTAATATGCCTGCATGTATCTGAGTCATGCACACAGGACTCCCAGATAACATTCAGGACTAGGGTAGACACATGTCTTTCTGGACCAAAAACTGAAAGTGAAGAAATATTTCAGTACAACACAAGAAGTAGTTACTTGTGTTTATAGACTGCTATCAAATCTGCAGTCATAAGAACCTTGAGAGCTGTATTGGCTAACTCACCAGTAGACAATTAATTTGGTGTAAGCTGAATACAATGAATTTAAAAACAAACAAACAAACAAAAATAAAAATACTTAATAGTTATTTAGAGTTCTTACAAAAAAGGAAAGAAAATAATCTAGTCACTTAATACTTCATGGCTTTACAATTTTTTTTTCTATCTGTAGGTTAACTGGGAGCTTTGTACCAGACCTAATTGTGAGCATGAGCAGTCAGATGTGGTTGCATCTTCAAACTGATGAGAGTGTGGGCTCAATCGGTTTCAAGGTTAACTACAAAGGTAACAATACATTATTGGAAGAAAATGTAATGATGTAATAAATATTAAGTCAACATTACAAAACGTGTGTTTTTCATATTAGGGGATGTGTTCTATATTCAGTTTTGTCAGTTTTAAAAACAAGAAAATGCAAGCTGAATTGAAAAAAGTACAAAAATAAATTTGTTCTCTATGAAGGTCTTACACCACATGATACTACATACTTAGTGTGTTCTTACAGCAGTTGATTTATGGCCTATAGTTTTACATTTATTTTCTGTTATTTCCTGTTGAAAAATTGTAAAACAAAATAATGATGTGATTATTTAAACCTAAATGCATAGAGGTAATGAACACTTTCTACATTCTTTTGAAAAATTAATCATACATACTACAACAGAAAAAAAAACACTTCAAGCCAAGAATTGGAATTACTAATGAATTTTGGACCAAGAAAAACTTATATAATAATATTGTTCTTCATGGTCTTAAAATATGAGGGTTCTATAATGCATAACATAAATGAACTGTTTCTATTTGATGCTTCTGAGAGAACACAATTTTCATATAACATGAACAGCAGAATCAACCAAAAACTTAACATATACATATGTACTTGTGTATTATTACAGAAATGGTTATATTTATTATTTTTATATTAGATTTAACGTAGTGTCGTGTATTTCTTGAAAAAAAAAAAAATTAAATTGCATGGTTCCTGACTACCACCAAAACCAGATAATAGAAAGGCAAAAGTTAAACTGACAACTGTGTGTATTAGAAATAGAGCTGTTGTTGAAGGTTGAATTATTTTAAATTTATATTATTATGGGAACTAAGAGTTTATTGTTTTATATGCATTTGCCATTTGAAGGAGTCTGCAAAGCCTTTCTGAAAAAATAAAAATCTTTGTCTTCTAGATTAAGATGTTTTATATTGAGTTATTTTATGGTTTTAATAGCTAGATCTCATTACAATTATTTAAATATAAAATAGAGATTTGAACACTGGAGAGAATATTTTAAAGTAAATATTTTGTTGTTGTTTTGAAATACCTTTTCCATTATCTCATAAAGTAAAATTATAAATAAGGAAATAAATTAGGAAAGGGTAGGACAGAAATATAAGCACTGTCTTATTAGAGATATATTTTACCTGTTATCTCACTGATTGTGTAAGCTGTTTTCAGGTTATTTTAATGTGGAAACATAAAACTTTTAACTGCATAAACTACAAGACAAATGCATACCAATGTGGCATAGCCTTGAAAGAGCAGAAACTCATTTTTGTAAGATCGTAAGTTTTTTAAGAATTGTGACTATTTCATTTGGCAAAAACTGATTGAGAATCTAGCAATGAAATAATATACTTCTTTAGAAACCATACATGAGAACTCTAACTGCAATAACCTTCATATGTAATAACTTCCCTTCATAACTTTGGACATGCATGAAAGAATAAATTGAATTAAAACTACACCTTATACACTTTCAGAATAAACTTCTTATCACAGTATTTGTGGGTTAAAGAATAAATTAAATAATCATTTTGTAAATTCATAGGAAAAATTATTTTAAGGAATGAAATCTGTAATGAAAACCTATAGTACAAGCTCATCCTGTATCAACATAGTATAGGAAAGCAGAATTTTTGTTTGGGTCAGATTTTGGTCCTCTAAAATTGAAGAAAAAGTATCCTGAGGGCAGTCTAATTCTATCAGGTCCTCATACCACACCCTCAGTTTCTAAGCAGCGACCAAATCTTAGGGATTTCTTTTCTTTTGGTGTGTCTGTTTTATTATTCTCCAAATAACTGGCTGCTCCCTAATAAAATATATTAAATCAGCAGGTTCCCCTGATAGATCTGTCACCTATCATGACAAAAATCTATGTGATTTTGTTATCAACTACAATAATACATCACACATATTCTAATTTTAATTGCAAAAGAAAAAAAAGTGTTGAAGAAGGTTACTTTGACTGAGGTGTAATGTTAAGATTTGGAAGAGGCTTGTCCAGCCAAACTAGATAGAAGTGTAGATAAAAAGTGAATTTGAAGTAAAGTAGATTTGTTTATTCAATTTTCTGCAATAATGATTGAATTTTAGGATATGGGATTTACTCTCTGACACCCAGTTATTTCAAAATAATTATTTTTGCTTAAAACTCCTTCAACCAGTGTGACTTATGTTGCTGAGTTCCTGACATACTGTTGCAGCCTGGTGTAGCCTTCTGGCTACACAGCTGTCCCAGCTGTGTCCCCTCCCAGTTTCTTGTGCATCCCCAGCCTACTCACTGCTGGGGCAGCGTAGAAGAGAGAAAAATGTTTTGATGCTATGTATGTGCTGTTCGGTAATAGGTAAAACACCAGTGTGTTAGCAAAACTATTTTCATTTTTATTTAACCACTTGCAGCATGTACTAAACACTAAAAGATTTACTCTTATCAAAAAACAAAATACTGCACAGACTGGCCACTGCTCCAAGGTGGTCCAACCACATTTTCCTTTATATTCTCTAAGCAACAGCTCAAAATACCTGTGAAATTTGTTTTATTTAATTTTCTGTGTTTTAAGATCTGGTCATAACTTCTCTNATATGAGGGTTCTATAATGCATAACATAAATGAACTGTTTCTATTTGATGCTTCTGAGAGAACACAATTTTCATATAACATGAACAGCAGAATCAACCAAAAACTTAACATATACATATGTACTTGTGTATTATTACAGAAATGGTTATATTTATTATTTTTATATTAGATTTAACGTAGTGTCGTGTATTTCTTGAAAAAAAAAAAAATTAAATTGCATGGTTCCTGACTACCACCAAAACCAGATAATAGAAAGGCAAAAGTTAAACTGACAACTGTGTGTATTAGAAATAGAGCTGTTGTTGAAGGTTGAATTATTTTAAATTTATATTATTATGGGAACTAAGAGTTTATTGTTTTATATGCATTTGCCATTTGAAGGAGTCTGCAAAGCCTTTCTGAAAAAATAAAAATCTTTGTCTTCTAGATTAAGATGTTTTATATTGAGTTATTTTATGGTTTTAATAGCTAGATCTCATTATAATTATTTAAATATAAAATAGAGATTTGAACACTGGAGAGAATATTTTAAAGTAAATATTTTGTTGTTGTTTTGAAATACCTTTTCCATTATCTCATAAAGTAAAATTATAAATAAGGTAAAATAATAAATATTAGGAAAGGGTAGGACAGAAATATAAGCACTGTCTTATTAGAGATATATTTTACCTGTTATCTCACTGATTGTGTAAGCTGTTTTCAGGTTATTTTAATGTGGAAACATAAAACTTTTAACTGCATAAACTACAAGACAAATGCATACCAATGTGGCATAGCCTTGAAAGAGCAGAAACTCATTTTTGTAAGATCGTAAGTTTTTTAAGAATTGTGACTATTTCATTTGGCAAAAACTGATTGAGAATCTAGCAATGAAATAATATACTTCTTTAGAAACCATACATGAGAACTCTAACTGCAATAACCTTCATATGTAATAACTTCCCTTCATAACTTTGGACATGCATGAAAGAATAAATTGAATTAAAACTACACCTTATACACTTTCAGAATAAACTTCTTATCACAGTATTTGTGGGTTAAAGAATAAATTAAATAATCATTTTGTAAATTCATAGGAAAAATTATTTTAAGGAATGAAATCTGTAATGAAAACCTATAGTACAAGCTCATCCTGTATCAACATAGTATAGGAAAGCAGAATTTTTGTTTGGGTCAGATTTTGGTCCTCTAAAATTGAAGAAAAAGTATCCTGAGGGCAGTCTAATTCTATCAGGTCCTCATACCACACCCTCAGTTTCTAAGCAGCGACCAAATCTTAGGTATTTCTTTTCTTTTGGTGTGTCTGTTTTATTATTCTCCAAATAACTGGCTGCTCCCTAATAAAATATATTAAATCAGCAGGTTCCCCTGATAGATCTGTCACCTATCATGACAAAAATCTATGTGATTTTGTTATCAACTACAATAATACATCACACATATTCTAATTTTAATTGCAAAAGAAAAAAAAGTGTTGAAGAAGGTTACTTTGACTGAGGTGTAATGTTAAGATTTGGAAGAGGCTTGTCCAGCCAAACTAGATAGAAGTGTAGATAAAAAGTGAATTTGAAGTAAAGTAGATTTGTTTATTCAATTTTCTGCAATAATGATTGAATTTTAGGATATGGGATTTACTCTCTGACACCCAGTTATTTCAAAATAATTATTTTTGCTTAAAACTCCTTCAACCAGTGTGACTTATGTTGCTGAGTTCCTGACATACTGTTGCAGCCTGGTGTAGCCTTCTGGCTACACAGCTGTCCCAGCTGTGTCCCCTCCCAGTTTCTTGTGCATCCCCAGCCTACTCACTGCTGGGGCAGCGTAGAAGAGAGAAAAATGTTTTGATGCTATGTATGTGCTGTTCGGTAATAGGTAAAACACCAGTGTGTTAGCAAAACTATTTTCATTTTTATTTAACCACTTGCAGCATGTACTAAACACTAAAAGATTTACTCTTATCAAAAAACAAAATACTGCACAGACTGGCCACTGCTCCAAGGTGGTCCAACCACATTTTCCTTTATATTCTCTAAGCAACAGCTCAAAATACCTGTGAAATTTGTTTTATTTAATTTTCTGTGTTTTAAGATCTGGTCATAACTTCTCTTATTTGCAGTTAATAGATTCTTGAGAGGTTGAGGAAAAGTTCCCCTTGGAAACAATTTTCTGTGGTTTACCTTCGACACATTGAGAACTACCAGGAAAATACCTGTTCCTTTATCGTTTGTAAGAACCAGAGTACTGTTTTGAACTATTCCTAACAGGGACATGGGCATTTGGGATTACCGTGTCCTGGAAATTTTAAATTGTTTCAAGATACTTCAGTGTTACAAAAAGGCAATTAAGGTCATTGTTTAACTTCTGCCAATTATACATTTTTCTTTTTAAATGAAACTGAAGAGACAATAGATAGTAGGTTTTTGGGTTTGGGTTTTTTTAATGATTTTATGAAATCACAGAGTAGCATATCAATTTAGTCTGCATTTTTAATTAGTTGGGAAAAAATAGAGATGTAAGCATGTGTCAGCAAAGTAACTAATCTTGATTATTGCTTTTGTTAGTCACTTTAGAATTTTCATTTGAACTATTTGGATGGTTATAGAGATCAATTTGAGAGGGAAATGAATTTTGCTAAATAGGTACTATAACCAATAACTTTATTAAATTATAATTAAAGAGAGATTATGACAACTTTGATGATTTATGTAAATTATCGAGCAAATTCAGAAGTTAACCTGATGGAATTAACTAAATGAAATTAAAAAAATGAATTCACAAGACAAACAGAATAAACCATAGGCATTTAATAATAAATTGAAATTATTAAAAGATCTGTTGATTTGGAACTGAACTGAATTCTTAGAAGCAGTCAGGGATACAAACTGAGCTTATTCCAAATTTAAAGCAGGAATTTTGAAAATTTATACTTGGTGAAATTCTGAACACCTGATCCNCTGTCTTATTAGAGATATATTTTACCTGTTATCTCACTGATTGTGTAAGCTGTTTTCAGGTTATTTTAATGTGGAAACATAAAACTTTTAACTGCATAAACTACAAGACAAATGCATACCAATGTGGCATAGCCTTGAAAGAGCAGAAACTCATTTTTGTAAGATCGTAAGTTTTTTAAGAATTGTGACTATTTCATTTGGCAAAAACTGATTGAGAATCTAGCAATGAAATAATATACTTCTTTAGAAACCATACATGAGAACTCTAACTGCAATAACCTTCATATGTAATAACTTCCCTTCATAACTTTGGACATGCATGAAAGAATAAATTGAATTAAAACTACACCTTATACACTTTCAGAATAAACTTCTTATCACAGTATTTGTGGGTTAAAGAATAAATTAAATAATCATTTTGTAAATTCATAGGAAAAATTATTTTAAGGAATGAAATCTGTAATGAAAACCTATAGTACAAGCTCATCCTGTATCAACATAGTATAGGAAAGCAGAATTTTTGTTTGGGTCAGATTTTGGTCCTCTAAAATTGAAGAAAAAGTATCCTGAGGGCAGTCTAATTCTATCAGGTCCTCATACCACACCCTCAGTTTCTAAGCAGCGACCAAATCTTAGGGATTTCTTTTCTTTTGGTGTGTCTGTTTTATTATTCTCCAAATAACTGGCTGCTCCCTAATAAAATATATTAAATCAGCAGGTTCCCCTGATAGATCTGTCACCTATCATGACAAAAATCTATGTGATTTTGTTATCAACTACAATAATACATCACACATATTCTAATTTTAATTGCAAAAGAAAAAAAAGTGTTGAAGAAGGTTACTTTGACTGAGGTGTAATGTTAAGATTTGGAAGAGGCTTGTCCAGCCAAACTAGATAGAAGTGTAGATAAAAAGTGAATTTGAAGTAAAGTAGATTTGTTTATTCAATTTTCTGCAATAATGATTGAATTTTAGGATATGGGATTTACTCTCTGACACCCAGTTATTTCAAAATAATTATTTTTGCTTAAAACTCCTTCAACCAGTGTGACTTATGTTGCTGAGTTCCTGACGTACTGTTGCAGCCTGGTGTAGCCTTCTGGNCCCTGCCACTGCAGGGTGGGAGAGAGTATTGGAGAGGTTAAAAGTGAGAAAACTTATGGACTGAGATACACAGAGTTTAATAGGCAACACAAAAGCTGCAAGGAAATCAAAATAAGGAATTCATTCACTACTACCTGTTGGCATGCAGATACTTAGCTATTTCCAGGAAAGCAAGGCTCCATCACTCTTAAAAGTTACTTGGGACGGCAAACTCCATAGCTCTGAAAGTCCTTGTCTCCCTCCTTATTTCCCCAGCTTTTATTGCTGAGTTTGGCATCATATGATATGGGATATCCCTTGGGACAGTTGGGGTCAGCTGTCCCAGCTGTGTCCCCTCCCAGTTTCTTGTGCATCCCCAGCTTACTCACTGCTGGGGCAGCGTAGAAGAGAGAAAAATGTTTTGATGCTATGTATGTGCTGTTTGGTAATAGGTAAAACATCAGTGTGTTAGCAAAACTATTTTCATTTTTATTTAACCACTTGCAGCATGTACTAAACACTAAAAGATTTACTCTTATCAAAAAACAAAATACTGCACAGACTGGCCACTGCTCCAAGGTGGTCCAACCACATTTTCCTTTATATTCTCTAAGCAACAGCTCAAAATACCTGTGAAATTTGTTTTATTTAATTTTCTGTGTTTTAAGATCTGGTCATAACTTATACTTGGTGAAATTCTGAACACCTGATCCCTAAAATCTTCTTCAAATCCAAACAGTGGTGTTTTGAGATTCATCCTCCTTGAGGAGGCATTTCAGAGAAGTGATCTAAAGAAACTAGGATGATAAGTACTATGCCATCCAGACATAACCAAAGGAAGTGACACAGGAGTAACTGGCATTTCAGTGGAACCTATTGTTACATTCAGTATAGTTACAAGCAAAAGGGAACTTAATATATAAAAAAAGATATTCTTCTTTTTCCAATTCACATAAGAAGTCTAACATTCAGATTATCTAATTAACACAGAGAAACCTTATAAACAATACAGATAAGATGGTATGTAATGGCTAGGCTTCATGAACGAAGATCCAGGGAGGGCTCCACCCACGCTCTTCATCAGCGCTTTTTACAAACACGCTGATAAAAAGAGGATAGCGGATAGCACCCTCGAGCCTGCGCTGTGGATTTTTTTTAGGTGAGACACAGCATGNCAAATAACTGGCTGCTCCCTAATAAAATATATTAAATCAGCAGGTTCCCCTGATAGATCTGTCACCTATCATGACAAAAATCTATGTGATTTTGTTATCAACTACAATAATACATCACACATATTCTAATTTTAATTGCAAAAGAAAAAAAAGTGTTGAAGAAGGTTACTTTGACTGAGGTGTAATGTTAAGATTTGGAAGAGGCTTGTCCAGCCAAACTAGATAGAAGTGTAGATAAAAAGTGAATTTGAAGTAAAGTAGATTTGTTTATTCAATTTTCTGCAATAATGATTGAATTTTAGGATATGGGATTTACTCTCTGACACCCAGTTATTTCAAAATAATTATTTTTGCTTAAAACTCCTTCAACCAGTGTGACTTATGTTGCTGAGTTCCTGACGTACTGTTGCAGCCTGGTGTAGCCTTCTGGAGTTTGTGATCATCTAATCCTAATTTCCCATCTGGAATCACTGACTTGCAGACACATCTGAGGTTTTTCATCACAGATAGCAGAGATGTTTTTTGATGACTAACTGCTCAAGAGTTTTTCTGTTGGTGACAGAACACTAAATGATCTGATTTAGGTAGATAGTTTAATCCAGAGTTAGTCCTCTATGTCTGAAAATGCATATTTCAGAAGGATGTGTGAAATAAGATGCATTTGCCACAGTACAGATGTCAGAAAGGTCTCCTCTCAACAAGCTGGGAGAGTAGCTTATCTAGGAAAAATTTTCATGGTCGAGTGGTTTAGATCACTTAAAGGTTACCATCAAAGACACTGGCAAAAAAAATATTTTAATTCGTAAAAATGTGACTTAACAAAGTTTGATGGCGAAGTTCACTCTATTACTTAATACATGGAAGAAACATACAAAGGAAAATAAGTTAGAATTGAGCTAGAATGATTCATACAGAGTCTCAGGTCATATGAGAACTGACAATAAACTGCCTTAAAAAGCTGTTGGATCAGAGTGAATTTAGATGTGGGTTTTTTTGTTGTCCTTTAAAATAATTTCTGGAAGAAGTCTATTTTTTAGATTGAGTAACAGTCATGTTTCTGTTAACTTTACAAAACTAGTGAAAATAGATCTTTGGTTTAAAAACATTGTTATAAAATGAAATTTTGTTTTTTATCTCTATCTCACCTCTCTGTTTCTCCAAAATTTTTATTTACCAGTGTTTCTTGCTTCTTTTTTGTTATTGATTTTATTTCTGAATTATCTACATGTTTAATATTATGTTCTCCAAGTTAAAATAAGACGGTTTTGTTTGCTTTCAACAAGACTGACTTACTTCAATATTCATATTTTTACTTGATGGTTTTCTTTGGTTAAAAGGAAAGTAATTATTTCTATGACACACATGGCCATTTTCTCCATCTATTTTACAACAGTGGGAATTTGGTATGCCTAATTAGTCTTCTTTAACTACAGTTGAATTTGAGTTGATGGAGGTCCTCCTCATGGGTGCATTGCACCAATTTTCTGGAATTGATGAAAGACTGTGTGTGGCAGCCTCTAGCAATATCTTGTTGCATTTCCTGCTACATCAGCCTTTGAAAGGGTGACAGAACCAAGATTTTCATCTTTTTGTCTGCTGAAATAACATCATGTCATAGTTGCTGCTAAATTTATTTATGTTGGGATTTCATGGGACAGAGGGATAGAAATTTATTTTACTTGGTTGGATGAAAAGTGAAGCTACTTTTTTTACATATGTATTCCTCTATATAGGATAGCTGCAAGGAGGTAAGCACTATATTTAAAAGTCAGAACTTAGATTTAAAATCTGTGTGTCTAGGGAGGTTTTTCAAAATGTTTCCAGCTAAAACACTCAGAAGAATCAGCACAACCTGTTGAGAGGTTTTGCACTTCTACTTGCGTTTCTGAGTTTTCCATATTGCAAAGCATTTTGCCATGAGAACGTTCTTTTTTTTAACTTTTTTTCCGCAAAGTCAATAATTAATTTCTGTAAGTGCTATTGTGCAAGAAAACAACTACATCAGCAGTCTTTTCATCATGTATTTTCATGTTCTAAGAAAACTCAATTAATTAATTTTATTGTATTAGAGTAAACTGTATCTTATATTTATTGATGGCTTTTTGTTTCAGTTTCCTGTGGTTGGCATTTTCTTAACGTATTTCCAGAAAAGACTTCTATGAGCTACAAAGCTTTAGATTTGCTCAACTGTTATGGGTTAACCCCAGCAGGTAGCTGAGCCTCATATAGCTGTAAGCTCACACCCTGCCACTGCAGGGTGGGAGAGAGTATTGGAGAGGTTAAAAGTGAGAAAACTTATGGACTGAGATACACAGAGTTTAATAGGCAACACAAAAGCTGCAAGGAAATCAAAATAAGGAATTCATTCACTACTACCTGTTGGCATGCAGATACTTAGCTATTTCCAGGAAAGCAAGGCTCCATCACTCTTAAAAGTTACTTGGGACGGCAAACTCCATAGCTCTGAAAGTCCTTGTCTCCCTCCTTATTTCCCCAGCTTTTATTGCTGAGTTTGGCATCATATGATATGGGATATCCCTTGGGACAGTTGGGGTCAGCTGTCCCAGCTGTGTCCCCTCCCAGTTTCTTGTGCATCCCCAGCTTACTCACTGCTGGGGCAGCGTAGAAGAGAGAAAAATGTTTTGATGCTATGTATGTGCTGTTTGGTAATAGGTAAAACATCAGTGTGTTAGCAAAACTATTTTCATTTTTATTTAACCACTTGCAGCATGTACTAAACACTAAAAGATTTACTCTTATCAAAAAACAAAATACTGCACAGACTGGCCACTGCTCCAAGGTGGTCCAACCACATTTTCCTTTATATTCTCTAAGCAACAGCTCAAAATACCTGTGAAATTTGTTTTATTTAATTTTCTGTGTTTTAAGATCTGGTCATAACTTATACTTGGTGAAATTCTGAACACCTGATCCCTAAAATCTTCTTCAAATCCAAACAGTGGTGTTTTGAGATTCATCCTCCTTGAGGAGGCATTTCAGAGAAGTGATCTAAAGAAACTAGGATGATAAGTACTATGCCATCCAGACATAACCAAAGGAAGTGACACAGGAGTAACTGGCATTTCAGTGGAACCTATTGTTACATTCAGTATAGTTACAAGCAAAAGGGAACTTAATATATAAAAAAAGATATTCTTCTTTTTCCAATTCACATAAGAAGTCTAACATTCAGATTATCTAATTAACACAGAGAAACCTTATAAACAATACAGATAAGATGGTATGTAATGGCTAGGCTTCATGAACGAAGATCCAGGGAGGGCTCCACCCACGCTCTTCATCAGCGCTTTTTACAAACACGCTGATAAAAAGAGGATAGCGGATAGCACCCTCGAGCCTGCGCTGTGGATTTTTTTTAGGTGAGACACAGCATGNGCAAGGGTTTTGTGGTTGTATTTTTGTTGGTTTTTCGGTTGGTTGCGTGCTTGTTTTTGTGGGGTTTTTTTGTGTGTGTTGATTCCTAGCTACTGTTTTGAATTTGCAGAATAACCTCCCTCATTCCCCCACACACCAAGGGCTGTTGAATGTTACTCAGTGTCTACTCATGATAGTCACAACTTCACTACATATGGTTGTCACAGAACTTAAGCTCAAACAACGTAGGTAAAACTAATAGTCATTCCATTATCAAACAATTGTGATTTCATCTCAAGCCAGCTAAAAGCAGCTCTGGCCAAGGCAAACCCAGCCAAGCACCAAGTCCTGCCATGACAGGCCAATGCAACGCCTGTGGCCATTTAACATTAGGGGTGTAGAAATCATAGTTACTGGGCTACATAAGTTGCCTAAAAGAAGACCTTAAATATTTTCATAGATTTGGGATTTAGAATCCAGAGTTCTCTCCAGGCTATTGCGTAGGTGATGCTAATAAAAAGACTATATATTTATATATTATATATTTTATATATATAAATATATATATAAATTGTTATGTCTAAGTGTTTTAGTTATGTGTAAAATAAATTATGTTAAATCCATTCTTTCTTCAGTTTTAGGGTATTAAAAGTTCAATATTTCACATCAAGAATTAAACATAAGGGAAATACCAGAGAAGTGGTAAAGGTCACTAAAATTAAAGAACAAAACTATTGATTTTATAGACTAGATTTACAGTAAATGATATAGAAAATGGAAGCAGTAACAATGAGGAATTTCAAAACCATGTTTAACTGAAAAATAGCATATTATATAAAAAGTTAAAATTTTTGATAGTAGCATTGGCTGTAGTAATGAAGAAAAAAATTAAAGGCCAGATTAGGAAATTCAGTTTAAAATTTTGGCTGAATTGTGGAAAAAAATAAAAGAGTGATGACCTTGGTTGTTAGTGGCAAAAATGCAGTGAGTGAGTGCATTATGTTGAATACAGTTGCTTTCTTGTTGGTAAGTCCTAGTTGCTATCATCAATTTATTATTTATTACCTACAACCATGCATTATTTTTAGACTGTTATCTTGCAGTTGCTTTAAAGACATACAGATGGAGTATCTGTAGATAATGCACCTAGCTGAAAGAATAAATCTTATGATAAACTTACCTATAAAAAACACAGAAAAAAACCCTGTAGCATAAGTGTTATGGTTACTTCCTATATGATATTTTTAGATCATATTTCAGTTATTATAAACCACCTTCATATATGATGATAAAAAACATTGAGCACTATGGCTATTTGAAGGTATTGTGCTACAACTTGTTTATTAAAACTTACTATGCTAATATTAATTTTGTTTTAAATTGCTTATTTTTCACCCACACTCCAATTACCTATACGTTTAACCATAGTACACATAGGAAGAAAGAGAGAAATTAAATGGAAAATAATCCTGAAAATATACATTCTGTTAGTGTATCTATGAGCTTGGAAAATGTCTTATACCTGGACTGTAGGAAGTTAATATTTATTCTGTAAACATGGCCATCTCTACTGTTAACTTTTTATATCAACTTAAAGGACACCTGAAATGTGACAGTCCAGCCTCAGGCTTCGTAAAATGAAAGCATGGATGCAGTGTAATAAATCATAAGTAACATTTGGTGTAGCGGTATGGTGTATTGTTTCCCACTTTAGCACTACATTTAAAAAAGACTAAAAGCTGCACATGGGAGAACTTAAGACCTGGGCATAGTTTTTGTCAAAATAAAAAACTGTCTCTCAAATACAACCACTAAGAAATAAGAATAATCCAAAAGCTTCAAGGCACCTTTTCTACAGCTCTGTAAAAACCAAGTCACTTCATCTAGTGTGACATATGTACTGTAATGCATAGCATGCCAAGTCAATTAAATCGCTAATTGTCTGTTTTTGAGAAAGACAGATGGTGGATAAAATATTATTTCTTTCAAAAACTTCAGGCCCCACAGCTTTTAGTGATATGCTCATATTACCCAGTGGGTGGTTTAAAAAAGATTGCCAGTGTCTTTTTCAAACTCTTTAGTTTTCTTGCCCCCACTGCACCACTCCTTATTTTTAGGAACATTTAAAACTGACCTGGAATGTTTCCAGGGATGGGATCTCTACCACCTTTCTGGGCAACCTATGCCAGTGTCTCTCCACTCTCAGCATAAAAAATTTCTTTCTTAGATCTAGTGTAAATCTACCCTCTTTTAGTTTAANTATATAACCTTCCTATTATCTGCTCATTTTCTCTGGAATTACGCTCAACTTGTCAGTATCTCTTTGTGTCCCAACGTTAACATCTGCCTTCCTCATGCAGAGGGGAGTGAGGAGGAATGTACTACAGTTTATTAGTATCCTGAGGTTAGTGTTTTCAGGAGTATGATGTCTTCTCCTTTGGGTCTTTTTAGCAATTCTTACTTAATTCTGCAAATAGCAAGGGTTTTGTGGTTGTATTTTTGTTGGTTTTTCGGTTGGTTGCGTGCTTGTTTTTGTGGGGTTTTTTTGTGTGTGTTGATTCCTAGCTACTGTTTTGAATTTGCAGAATAACCTCCCTCATTCCCCCACACACCAAGGGCTGTTGAATGTTACTCAGTGTCTACTCATGATAGTCACAACTTCACTACATATGATTGTCACAGAACTTAAGCTCAAACAACGTAGGTAAAACTAATAGTCATTCCATTATCAAACAATTGTGATTTCATCTCAAGCCAGCTAAAAGCAGCTCTGGCCAAGGCAAACCCAGCCAAGCACCAAGTCCTGCCATGACAGGCCAATGCAACGCCTGTGGCCATTTAACATTAGGGGTGTAGAAATCATAGTTACTGGGCTACATAAGTTGCCTAAAAGAAGACCTTAAATATTTTCATAGATTTGGGATTTAGAATCCAGAGTTCTCTCCAGGCTATTGCGTAGGTGATGCTAATAAAAAGACTATATATTTATATATTATATATTTTATATATATAAATATATATATAAATTGTTATGTCTAAGTGTTTTAGTTATGTGTAAAATAAATTATGTTAAATCCATTCTTTCTTCAGTTTTAGGGTATTAAAAGTTCAATATTTCACATCAAGAATTAAACATAAGGGAAATACCAGAGAAGTGGTAAAGGTCACTAAAATTAAAGAACAAAACTATTGATTGTATAGACTAGATTTACAGTAAATGATATAGAAAATGGAAGCAGTAACAATGAGGAATTTCAAAACCATGTTTAACTGAAAAATAGCATATTATATAAAAAGTTAAAATTTTTGATAGTAGCATTGGCTGTAGTAATGAAGAAAAAAATTAAAGGCCAGATTAGGAAATTCAGTTTAAAATTTTGGCTGAATTGTGGAAAAAAATAAAAGAGTGATGACCTTGGTTGTTAGTGGCAAAAATGCAGTGAGTGAGTGCATTATGTTGAATACAGTTGCTTTCTTGTTGGTAAGTCCTAGTTGCTATCATCAATTTATTATTTATTACCTACAACCATGCATTATTTTTAGACTGTTATCTTGCAGTTGCTTTAAAGACATACAGATGGAGTATCTGTAGATAATGCACCTAGCTGAAAGAATAAATCTTATGATAAACTTACCTATAAAAAACACAGAAAAAAACCCTGTAGCATAAGTGTTATGGTTACTTCCTATATGATATTTTTAGATCATATTTCAGTTATTATAAACCACCTTCATATATGATGATAAAAAACATTGAGCACTATGGCTATTTGAAGGTATTGTGCTACAACTTGTTTATTAAAACTTACTATGCTAATATTAATTTTGTTTTAAATTGCTTATTTTTCACCCACACTCCAATTACCTATACGTTTAACCATATAATGTATAGGAAGAAAGAGAGAAATTAAATGGAAAATAATCCTGAAAATATACATTCTGTTAGTGTATCTATGAGCTTGGAAAATGTCTTATACCTGGACTGTAGGAAGTTAATATTTATTCTGTAAACATGGCCATCTCTACTGTTAACTTTTTATATCAACTTAAAGGACACCTGAAATGTGACAGTCCAGCCTCAGGCTTCGTAAAATGAAAGCATGGATGCAGTGTAATAAATCATAAGTAACATTTGGTGTAGCGGTATGGTGTATTGTTTCCCACTTTAGCACTACATTTAAAAAAGACTAAAAGCTGCACATGGGAGAACTTAAGACCTGGGCATAGTTTTTGTCAAAATAAAAAACTGTCTCTCAAATACAACCACTAAGAAATAAGAATAATCCAAAAGCTTCAAGGCACCTTTTCTACAGCTCTGTAAAAACCAAGTCACTTCATCTAGTGTGACATATGTACTGTAATGCATAGCATGCCAAGTCAATTAAATCGCTAATTGTCTGTTTTTGAGAAAGACAGATGGTGGATAAAATATTATTTCTTTCAAAAACTTCAGGCCCCACAGCTTTTAGTGATATGCTCATATTACCCAGTGGGTGGTTTAAAAAAGATTGCCAGTGTCTTTTTCAAACTCTTTAGTTTTCTTGCCCCCACTGCACCACTCCTTATTTTTAGGAACATTTAAAACTGACCTGGAATGTTTCCAGGGATGGGATCTCTACCACCTTTCTGGGCAACCTATGCCAGTGTCTCTCCACTCTCAGCATAAAAAATTTCTTTCTTAGATCTAGTGTAAATCTACCCTCTTTTAGTTTAAAACTATTCTCTCTTTTTCTGTTGCAGCAGGATCTGCTAAAATAGTGTCCCCATCTTTCTTATAGGCCTCAAGTTCCAAAAAGCTACAAAACAGTCTCCCCAGAGCATTCTGTCTCCAGGCTGAATAGTCTCAACTCTCAGCCTTTCTTTATAGGAGAGGTGTTCCATCTCTCTGATCATTTCTGCAGCCCTCCTCTGGACCTGCTCCAACAGGTCCATGTGTTTCTTGTACTGAAGACTCCAGAAGTGGACACACTACTCCAGGTGGGATCACACAAGAGTGGAGTAGAGGAGGAGAATCACCTCTCTCTGCCTACTGGTCACGCTTCTTTTGATGCAGCCTAGGGTACAGTTTGCCTTCTGGGTTGTGAACACACGTTGTCAGCTCATGTCCGGCTTTTAATGCACTAGTATCCCCAGGCCCCTCTCCACAGGACTGCTCTCAAACCCTTCATCCCCCAGCCTGTTTTGATACCAGGAATTGCCCCAACACTGTTGCTTGTAACTAAGAATGCTAGGTTTTATTGCCACAGAAAGTAAAATTTTGCTTTGTACAGTGAAATAAATGTATACATGCAGTTTCAGCACAGGATAAGTTCTTAGGGCTTCAGCCGCCTGACTAAAGGAGAAATTGAAGGAATCAGTGTGTTGGTAGATGCTTTTTAGATTTTTATGGCAACTCAGTTGTCTAAAGAATTTTTTTGTGAAAGGGAATGTCTAGTGACAGATATTAAATTTTCTAGAAATTTTGAACATTTGACTTAAGATCTAATTTCCAATTACTGTAATTTCATTAAAATGATTGATAGCAAGTGAGAAACAGTGTATAGGAAAGTCATACTCCTCCCAAAGTAATGGAGTTGGTGTGAACAAACAAATTTAGATATTGAGCAGTTTCATAGGACTGTCATTTTCAGAAGCACAGCATGTCTAAATCATATCATGGACGTGGAATGGAAAATATTAGAGACAAGGTGAATTATCAGTGAAAAGCAGATCAGAAAGCATATTTTACGAGAAGTGTTTCATGTCCACCTGTCTCGCAGAACTGAAATAATTTACTAGGTGTTTTAAGTGAAATAAATTGTGTGGGTAATGTCCCATCAGATCTCTTCTGAAATGATCCAAGAATAAATATCAATCTTCTGGCTTTTCATTTTTCATGCTTTCTACTGTTATCTCATTTTCATTACTTTCCTACATTTAAGCACCACTTACACCACTGCTTTCAGCAGTGGTAGTAAGCTGATTATTGATGAAGTGAATCTTTATTTTTCTTGCTCAGTGGTTCCAAATCCTGTTGGAGATTCCATTGTCATTTGTATTAGTCAGATCTTTAAGGTGAAAGTTTAGCCGTTTCAATACTGCCATCATGAGTTTACATTTAACACTCATATTTATAAATTCAAGTAAGTGTGTAGGAATATACTTCTGTCAGCAAGATTTTGAGTAACTAGCATCTGCTAGATTTCATCCAGTTTTTACTTTTTCTCTCATACCTATCAATTTTCAAAAAGCCAAAACAGCTTCCAGATGTTGAATTCGAAGACGTCAACTTTGATTCCTCTCTAACTACAGATGTTCCCTTGAACAAAGGACATTTCCTTCACCAACTTGGTTAAAATAGAGGCCTTTTTAGGCATGTTTCTTTTTGTCTTCATATAAGGAGTAGAATTATGTCTTGGCAAAATTTGTGACATTGAGGACCAACTCATGATAACATTATGTCTTTCCTTTCATGACTCTTCCATTTTCTATTTCTTTAGTTAGTTTTCACAAGTCCTTAAGATGACAGTGGACATATGTCTCTTTACAGTGTCTCAACCCATAGCAAGCACAATTTATATTCAGCCTGTTAAATCAGTGAATTTAATTAAATAAGATTTAGAAATCCCAGTTAACTTGTATACCTAGAAAGTGTAGGGACCTGTCACTAAATAAAACTCATTAACATAGAGTGTTCTAGAACATAACTTAAGTGCTCATATTTAGCACTTTCATGTTTTCTGGCTGGTTTTAAATCTGCTATTTTGGTTTAGACTGTTCCTGCGCATATGTCTACATCCATTAGGAATGGTAAAAGCTGTTAAAAGAATTCCAAGTTGTGCAAGGAAGTCTAACTTACTTGATTGTTTAAAGTTTTTAAACAAGTTTAAATATGTTTTTAAACAAGTTTAAATATGTTTCTTGGTGGTCATAAGAGAAGTAATTTTATATGGAAGATGAAAAGGAAGACATATTATTTGATGGAATTCATTGTTTTATGTGCTTTACTTCTCTGCTTCTATTTTCTTTGCCATAACTGTGGTGTTATCAGTCTGACCTTGAAATTGCAGGAATGATGTAGAGCTAATTATGTCACTTTTTCTTTTTTATAATCTGTACTACAGTTCCAGCTGCTTTTTCTGTTATATAGTATCTCCTTTAATGAGGGACACAATTTTGGTTTAGTTTTTATTTTGAAAAAATGCATGATCCATGATTATGCAATTCTTCTAGCAAATAAAGAAGATTTGCAGGCTGCATAATTTCCAAAGTGCTTCACATGTCCTTTTTAAAAATTGATCAGTTAATCTACTTATGTTCCATGGAAACAAGGAGACATTAAAGAATGTGGTGGCTTTTTGATAGGCATTAGGCATGGTAATAGTCTTGCCTGCCAACCTTTTTTGGCAAAATTGGGATATTCTGAATAGAGGGAATAACTGAATTCTTTCTACCATTTAAAAGTAACAGTTACTTTAATCAGTCTACATTCAAAAGGTACATCATGAAGGGAGATTCTGTCCTGTCATTATAAACTTTTTACATACGACTAAAGAGACTGCATATACCACATTATGCACAGCAATAAATACCACATTCATTTAAGATATCTAAATAACACAAGTTAAAGTTGCAATAAATAATCTGGCAGTAGATTTAATATCTACTTTCTCCCCTTAAACCACTGAAGAGAGTAATGTCTTAATTGCTAATAGCCTGCCACATAACAAAAATCTAACTACAAACTCTAAGTGGACCTAATATGATAACTGCTTAGCTTTCTCTCAGATCTTTCTAATTTTAAAACTTAGTTTTGATAAGCATGTCAGATAAAGTCTGGATCATAAAAAAGAATATGAAAAACACAAAGATTGATTCTACCTGAATGTCATTCATTTGCAGTTCTTATTCGATGACTATGTAATGTTTGTTATGCTGATATAAGCAAACCTAATTGAATAACAATGTTTTGAAAGCAACATCATTTCTTCATCAAATAACTGTCATAAAGAAAACATCTAATTTTATATCTAAGTGTGATTGGCTATGCACTCATTCTCTTAAAATTTAGATGCTTGATTTAAAAAATAATTTTGTCTAGAAAATTTAGCTAAAATGTAATGAATATTTTAAATTCTGAGTCCATGACTACAGCTTTGAGGTATTTGAAGTGACCTCTTCATTTTAGTGAAGAGCAAATTTATATAGCCAGTAATATTTTAAAAATTGAAGTTGTTTATATAGAAAGGAAAGCACAAATCAGAAACCTCTTTAGTCTTTCAAGTCTTTCTGTCTCTGGCACCTGGATGGATGCTGTTTGAGAGAACCACTGGCACAGGTTCCAGCAGTCCTTTTCCATTGTGCTGGAATCAGGATTTCTCCAGAAGCTGTTTAACATTAGATCTATGATTCAGTCTGTGTTGCAGTAGGTAATTTTCAAAAACTCCTAATGAAACATAGTACAATAGAGGTTTAAAATTTACCTAAATACTATGTGGTATTTTTCCATTTTGCTTAAGCTGGGTATGGAATGGACTGAATTTAAGAACTGTGGGGTGGATGTTTTTTGGAGAGTATCTTTTTGCAAAGTTGATTCTTCAAAAATTACGACGGTTCAGAATGCAAGTTACTCATGAAAGCATAATTCAGCCTCTGTGCACGCATTCATTATCTTAAAGTCTTTAATTACACAGTCACCTAGTATTTCCCTTAGGCTTCCTGCCTCATTCATTGCATTGGAACGGTGCCTGGGAGACACAGCAGCTGTTTAATATTTTTAACCTCATGATTCAAGTGTTGTCCTTTGAATTATTTATTGCACACTCTTTAAAGTCTTCAATAAATACACAATTATTCTATCCTAATTTTAGCATATATATAATCTTTTTTTTTAATCGTAACAAAGAACATAATGCTTTTTTCTTCACTCCAAGATTAAAAAAACATCATTATTGTCATGGTGTTCTTTGTGGAGAAAACGACATATAGATAAGCCAGAACCTATTCATGAATTAGTAGCAAAACTACTGTTTGTCTCACTTCGTGATACGCAGATCAGGATTTATTATTGCTAATCAAACTGCAATTTCAGGTGATTGTTGAGCTCATCTCTCATTTACTTTCCTGATAGTTCTGACTGTTCACACTTTTTCTTATCAGATACAAGGTTCTCAACCTAGACAGTCTATAAATGAAACTCATATGAGAAATGTCTAGATGTTAAAATTTTGGAGTTTCATTCTCTCTGTCCATATACACTAATTATTATCATTAATCTAATGAGGCTAGCATATATAACACAAACTGCAACTTTTTAGATTCTTCTCATCAGATTTTTAAGTGCAACAGTGTGCTCTTGTCTTCGGGTAGCTAAGCTGACACTTTTTACTCATGTTACTTTCTATTTTATGTTGACAGCATCTCAAAAATTGACATCTCGTGTTGATTTACAAACATAGTCCAATTTCTTGAACTAATGACATAAATAAAACTAAGCTCACCCGTAATCTGCCTACAAAGGTGTGAATAAAAGAGATAAATACAAGGAAAAAACCCAAAAACAAATGAGTGAAAAAGAAGTAATAATTTATTACTACTAATAATTAGTAATAATAGTGCTAGAGATTTAAAAGTAGCATGTTTGAGAAGCAATAATGGAATCCATTTCCTTGTGGTGAGCAGGAACACTTGAAGGGAAGGTGTAGAATAATTACATGACTGTCTAGACATGGTTTTCTTTCAGTTATACCCATTTATATAATAAGAAAAAATATGCTCTTTCCCCATATCAAAGTATCAAGGAAGCAATCTGTTCAACACAGATATACTGCTATATAAGGGAGAAAACCCCTACAATATAGCAGATGACATAAAGAAGGTTGGCTGATATATGAGAGAGGAAAAGACAAATATCGAACATTCCTGTCTTGTTTCCATTTGCAAATTTCTTTTACTAAGTACATATGTTACCAATTCGATTATCAGTTTTCATTTACATATTGAAACCATTTGGACTGTGGTATCCCAGAACTGCTGTTCTCTGGGTACTATGCCCCAATGAACACTAAAAAGGATAAAGTGACTCACAAATTCTGGTGTTATTTTCTCACGTCAGATTGATACATACGGATGCAGTTTGGCAATGTCCATTTTTTCATTTAAGACCTGCTCTTTCATCTCATTGCAGCAACTGTAAATAAGAATTACAAGTAGCAAACAGAAGTATGACACTTTTGCATGAATGATGCTTATGGGTGTTTATTCTTTAGACCTGATCAGTTGCATGATGTGCTTTCTTTTTAGCTCCTGATTTTGAATTAGAGGACCTATGTTTAAATAAGATAGGGGTTTGTATTTGGAAGTGAACAATAGATTCTTTTTTATACACTCTGATTACAATGTTCGTTTCCTTAGTAATTTCTTTATAAAACCCAATGTTGTCTAAGAACATAAAATAACTACTTTGTATACGGTTGGGACATAAATGTTCTCAGACGAAGGCTTTCAGAAGAAGTGATTTTCTGATGAAACCCTGTAATCATTGTTTAGAATTAATGGGTCTGGCTGGGATGGAGTCAACTTTCCCCATAGCAGCCCTCATAGTGCTGTGCTTTGTATTTGTAGCTAGAACAGTGTTGATAACACACAAGTTTTGGCTACTGCTGAGCAGTGCTTGCACAGCATCAGTGCTGTCTCTCCAACTCAGTGCACTTGACTATACTGGTTATTATTTGTGTCCTGTGTCTGTCTTGCACTGTTTTTGCCTGAGATTTTTCCATGTAAAAACTGAGAGTAGTTTATTCTGGTACATTAGAAAATAGCGGTTGTCCCAAAGTTACATTCTTAAACAATTCTCTTTGGAGTATGTACATCAAAGAGATAGTTACAGAGGATTTAATTTCTTCCTAGAAGAGAAATGTACAGGCAAAATTTTCATAGCTCTGGAAAGTGGAAACTCATGGGGGAAGTAAATCATTTTCTGATCCGTGTCTTACAGAACAGAAAAACAAATGGTTGTTATTAATCACTGTAGGTGAAATCATGGAACTCGATTTTTAGTTTTACATGTCCTTAACAGTATTCTAGCACTTAATGAACATCACAGAAACTTGTAAAACCTACTTGATGGTGTTTGTATTCTTTTAGGATAATATTGTGCTGCAAGTGGCTGCATAAAAGTTTTATGAAGACATGCAAATCTTTAATTTTATCTTAGTATTAGCATTCTTTTACAGCTTTACCTAAGATAGATATACTGGCCTTCAGCAGCCTAACTTCTTTGTGATGAGATTTTAAGAGTGGAAGGAAATATTATTCACCTTTATTAATCATTTAATACATGTTAAAAAATAATGTCTGTTAACTTAGAAATGTTTCTTGACTTACTGATGTTTCCTAGTGGCAGAAGAAATTCCCATGTGTAATTTAACAAGAAGCCTTTCACAATGTAGAACACCAAAGACAATTTGAAATTAATATCTTTCAAGCTGTACTCTCTGAGTTTTGTTTTGTAAGCTTTCTTTCAAATTTCTTGTAAGGTTTTCAATTTCTGCATTAGCTTTAGTGTAGCATACTAACATTCTGCTGGAACAACTCTTTCAGAAAACTTCCAAGTTCTAAACAGCTGACCTTTGAATCATTATTAACTATCTAACAAGGGCTTTTTTGAAAACAATGCTTGGAAAAGTGGAACTATACAGTAGCAGATGAAGTAGTGACAGAAGTACTACTTCTGACTATTTATGGAAAGGCAATAATCAAGCGTTACATAATCAAATTGTCCTACAACATCAGTTAAAAGCTTTTTGAAAATATAGATAGGGTAGAGGAGCAGACTGTAAAGGCAGTGCTGTTACTACCTCTTGAATGAGACTGTAAACAGTAATTTTTATCAGCTTCAAGTTGAACATCCAGCTCTGGCATTGAAGGTAATTGCTGCATAATTGCTATTTTGTTCTAATAGTTCGTTGATTTGTCATGACCCATGTATATTACTGGCGTATCACTTGGAATAATAAATACTAAAATCATCTCCAGCTACTTTATTGGGAAAACTCATGCTGTACTCTCAGTATTCTAGCAGAAGTGGTGTAAGGTATTTGAGATTGTTAGGCCATCTTGTCAAGAATTCATGCCATTTTTCTTGAACAAGGAACACTAAGCAAGCAGCTATAGTTGCTTTCCTGAGTCTACTTGTAACCTTTATCAGTACTTACATATCATCTGAGCTTCTGAGAATGATAACAGATTTCCAAATAGTATTCACCTTTACTTTTTCACTTCATCATCTATATTTCATACAATACATAAATGAAAATAGTAGTAGATAGATTAATGTAATTTTTCTGGCCACTAGGTTATTCATACTGTCATTTGCTTTGATCCTTTTAACTGAACTGTCATGTCATGTATACACAATTTGAACGAAGTTACTGTATCTTAAATTGCTTTTATGTAATTCTTCTGGATACGTTTTGTAGATTTGCTTCCACATATGGATTGGAAAATTTACTCTTATCACATTACCATCTCTCCAATATTTAAATATTATTTCAAACAGCTTAGACATGGAGTCACAATAGTGATATTGCTGGTATTTTAAGTATCTCTTAAAATTTTATTTAATCTTCCCCCATCCACATGGAAATAATCTTTTCTCTATAATTTGTGTATTTTAACCACAATAGAGAGTGAAACAAAGCATATTATTAGTGAAGCTGATGCATTACTCTGATACTGAATCATCATTTCCTAAGTAAGAACCAGTTTAATTATTTTTTATTTTACCATTTAGAAACTCTGAGCTTTTACTGTTTGGACTGAAATTGTGTGTATGCAATAATGGTCTCACTGAAAGTGCTTATGGGCAAATTCAAGCAAAAACAGCTCAACAGCTTCAGGAAAATACATTATTTTGTAGCCTTTAAAAATATTCTGGCAACTTTTTTGATAAGTTCTAGCATTCTTGCACATTAGAGAAGTGACCTGAAATTTGGCAAGGGGATAAATATCTAACCAGATTCAGTTTGTAGAATTCCAATTTGCATAGGCTTACTCACGTTTTTAAGAGGATTTAGATTATAGAAACTAAAATCCCCAAGAGCTTAGTCCAAGCTGTGGTCTAATCATAGCTTTCAGCAATACTTGTCTCTCCTTTTCTTTTTCATGGGTGGGGTAGGAGTGTGAGAGCACTCCATTTCTAACTTGAGAAAAAAACATCTACATTCATCAACCACCTTTAGAGGAAATTTAGATGCATCTCTGTGGTGGATAACCTCGGCTGACTGCCACATGTCCACAAAGCTGCTCTTATTCCCTCTCCTCATCAGAACACAGGAAGAAATGAAAACCTCATAGGTTGAGATAAGGACACGGATATCACTCATCAGTTACCATCACATGCAAAACAGGCTCAAATAGGAGAATATCATGGTTTAGACCCAGCCTGCAGCTGAGCCTCACACAGCCACTCACACACTGCCTCCCCCAAGCCCCTTCCTTTGGTGGGATGAGAACGAAAATCAACAGCGAAAAGCAAAATGCTATGGGATGAGATAAGAATTTAATAGGACAATACAAAGCATGAAAAAGAACAGGAATAACAATAATACCAATTAAGTAATATAATAAAAAAGCAAGTGATATAAAATGTGACAATGTCACCTCACATTTTTTTTGGTGCTCAGCACCAAAACCACTGCCGCACCTACCCAGGCCACCCCTTCTCTTATATAGCAGTCATGAGGTCAGTATGGTATGAAAGACCTGTTTGACTGGCTCCCTTGGCTATGGTGGGTATGGCCCCTCGCAGCTTTTTGTGAAAAAAATTAATCCTAACCTAGCTGAACCTAGGACAGATGGTGAGAAATAAAAATAAAATAAGAAAACATTCCTCCACCCCCTCTTTTTCCCAGGATAAAATTCACTCCTTCATTCTCAACTTTTATACTTTTTCCTACCCCTAAGTTGTACAGATGGATGGTGAATGGGGATTGTGATCAGTTCATAACACATCAACTCTGCCTCTCTTTCATCCTCATTCTCTTCCCTTTCTCCAGCGTGGGTTCCTTAAGACAGCCTATAGGTCTTCAAGAACTGCTCCAGCATAAACCCTTCCCATGGGGTGCAGTCCTTAAAGAATGGGTGGCTCCAGCATGGGCCCCTCACTAGGTGAAAGAAAACCTGCTCCACCATGGACTTCTCTTAATGGAGTCAAATGTCTTGCCAGGAGACTGTTCCTGCTTAGACTTTCTATGAGATGCAGGTTCTTTCAGGATGTATCCAGTTACTGCAGTGTGGGGTTGTCCACGGGCTGTAGTGTGGATATCTGCTCCAGTATAGACTTCTATAGACTTCAGGATGACAACCTGCTTCCCCACAGTCTTCTCCATGGGTTGCAGGGGAATTTCTGCTCTGGTATCTGGAGCATCTCCTCTCCTTCCTTCACTGACCTCGGTTTCTTCAGGGCTGTTTCTCTCACTTTAACGCTCTTGTCTCACAGCAGCTTTGAGGAATTTTTTTACTCTTTGGATTGGATTTTTTGTGGTGTTGGTTTTCTTTTTAGTCTGCTCTACTTTCCTTTTGGAAAGATATGGTTGCCTTGGGCCAGAAGGGAATAACTGACCAAACCAGAAATGGAGGTTCATAAGATCAGAACCCTGGGCAAGAATGCAAGTCACATAGTTTAAAGACATCTGAAGCCAAAGCTCTGTGTAGAAATAGAGGCCTTTCTGAAATAGCCCTGGAAAGGTGGAGTTTTACCAGTAGGTAAGTGAGATACATGAGATAAACTCCGTATAAAGGATATGTGATGAAGAAATAATTTTGAATGGGCAGTAATAGCAACGCATCGTATTATAATAATATTTGTCATATAATATAAGGTAATAGCAGCTAGAGTAAGTCACAGAAAGTCACAGACAGGAGGATGCTGCTGGTACCACCCTCCCAATAGACAGATATATCGCAGTAGTGTGTGTACTCTCTGAGAAAATGTCAACAGACCGTAGACAGATGCAGCTAAAAAGAAAGCTGGTATTAAGGAACAAATATATCACTATAAATGATAATTGTCAGTCTCTTGCTGCATAGTTCATGCTGTCTAATTCTAGTTAAGAAGTTCAAGGCATTCCAATATTTCTCATAGCTAAGGTTTTTTTCAGTGCTGTGTAGGTGTTTATTTTTACCATTCATGTTATTACTCTTGTGTGAGTGAATTGACACACAAATTCAGCATGTTTTGTTTGTTTTTTTGTTTGTTGTTGGGTTTGGGGTTTTAATAGGAAATGGTAATGATTTCTCTGTAGAATTCCTTTTCTGCTCTGTTCTGTGACATCCAGGAAAGGCAAAAGCAAACTGAAACTAATAGTCTTACATCCTGACTAGATGTTATAGCTCAGGAAAATTGGAAAGTTTTAATGATGACAAGGTTACTACTAAATTAAAACCCTGGTGATGTTGTATAGTCACATGTATTTTCAGAGTATGATGCAGATAATCATCACAGAATAATTCAAGGCACTGGAGGACAAAATATACTGATTGCCATTAAAGAAAATTGGCAGAGCTGGTGCAGGTTGAAAACATTGTCTGCCTTGATATTGTCAGTAAGAGTAACGTCAACAGATTGTGAAGATTCTATAGATGATATACTAGCTGCAAATAAATTCACAGTTGCCAACAGATAAACTCTGGATGTGTCAAGAGATAAGTTCTAGATGATAGCTTTAATAGTCTTAGGTTTGGACTTATATCTGCACATATTTGTCATATAATAAGAAAAATGACAGGGCTATTCAGAACAAAATGGTCCCCATGCAACTCTCTAGGCTTGGGGAAGAGTGGCTGGATTGCTGCCTGGTAGAGAAGGACCTGGGGGTGCTGGTTGATAGTCGACTGAACATGAGCCAGCAGTGTGCCCAGGTGGCCAAGAAAGCTAACAACATCTTGGCCTGCATCAAAAATAGTGTGACCAGTAGGACCAGGGAAGTGATCATCCCCCTGTACTCAACACTGGTGAGGCAGCATCTAAAATACTGTGTTCAGTTTTGGGCCCCTCAGTACAAGAAGGACATAGAGGCATTAGAGTGTGTCCAGAGAAGGACAACAAAGCTAGTGAGGGGTCTGGAGAATAAGTCTTATGAGGAGTGGCTGAAGGAACTGGGGTTGTTTAGTCTGAAGAAGAGGAAACTCAGGGGAGACCTTAGCGCACTCTACAACTATCTGAAGGGCAGTTGTAGCAAAATGGGGATAGGTCTCTTCTCCAGGGTTAACAGTGAGAGGATGAGAGGAAATGGCCTCAAGTTGCACCAGGGGAGGTTTAGATTGGATATAACAAGGCTGCACAGGGAGGTGGTGGAGTCATCATGCCTGGAGGTGTTTAAGAAACATATAGATGCTCTACTTAGGGACATGGTTTACTTGCATGTTAGTGATAGGTAGTTAGACTTAATGATCTTAGAGGTCTCTTCCAACCTTAATGATTCTGTGATTGTGTACAGGTCTGCCTGACTCCCACAGTGCCAGAAAAAAAATCCCCTGAAATTGTATATTTTAATTTATATAATCTTCAAAAACCTACTGACAGAGAGAGATATGAAGCAATTGAATCTCTTGAAACATTCTATCTCCCTGAAAATTTTCTAAAGATAGGAGTGAAATACCTTATTCAAATCAAAGAAAGACAACAGTAGTTTTCTGCTATTAGAGGTTATATTAAGGGAGAACTGCTGAAATTGATGTTTTCTCTCTTTAACAAAATTACTGTATTTTCTTAACGGTAACTACGTGATATAGCGTGCCAGAATGTGGAATTGCATTTCAGTCTTTAAAATAAAATTGTTGGTGGTTGTATGAAACTTTCTTCAAATTATCCAGTGATCCATCTTTAGCCCACCTGAAGTCAGGTACTTTCAGGAAAAGCTGGCAGTAATTAGTTCACTATTCCTGAATGAAGTTCCTCCAGGCTGAAGCACATGTGTTAATGTAACATATCCACTTCTGCCCATCTTGATAGAGGGTAATTATCTGAAGAGGAAAGGTATGATTAATTCAAAGCTGTAGTGGCTGGGGAGCAAAGAAGATTGAATAGGCAAACAGAAATCTAAAGATGTATTTACACACTTCAGATTCAGAGGAATATAGTGGGATGATAGAACAATATGTATTTTCTCTTCACATCAAAATTTTACTGAAATAAACAAGTATCACTTTGATAAGACTGAAGGAGTAAGGCCATAGTGATAGAGGCCTGGGGAATAAGGTTATGCAGGAAGCAGAAATCTCCTGAATGCAACATAGATAGAAGACAAAAACTGCTGCTGATCCTCACAATTTTAAGTTGAACAGAAAGTACTGCATAAAAAGGTAAGATATGGAAATTAACATTAAGGTAATCCAAGGAATCTCTTTTATGCCTCTAGTGTAGTATAAAAAAGAAATATATTACAACATTTTCTGTATGCTTCATACTAGTATTGTTCATTTTAATACTAATAACTGTACATATTACAATGGCTACATATTTCTTTCTTGTATTTCTTACTTGAATGGCTACTTTCTGTAACGCCCATTATACTATTAATGGCATGTAATATAAAATCATGAAATGAAATTAAACACCATGTCAGTGATGTCTTTGCCATTGACTTCAAAGGATTCAAGTATTAAGACTACAAATTGTTCGTTATGATCTTTTTTACAAACTTAGTACATTGAAAATTCCGTGTTTATGTTTCAGCTGCCCCCTATTTTTTAATAATTTCCTGCTGGATTTTATGGTCTACTTATATCTGTGATAATTGTGGTATCGTATATCTTCTTATAAAGTCTCTGGCCTTCAAGGCCATAAACAGTCCTTTTAGTAGCCTATGAGTGTTGTATCTTTTGCAGTCTCTGAAAGTCATTCTTTTTTTGTTTGTTTGTTTTTTAATTGCTCTCTGTATAAATTAAATTAAGGTGGAGAGAGTTCTTACAGGAGTTGCCTATACACAGGGGTTTAAATATGGAGTTGACATACAATTATAACTTTCTCTTAGGCACAGTCTGAAAATCACTTGGGGTCTCCTGTGGCCCCTGGTGCGATAACTGTGCCGACAGCAGAGGGAGCATTAAACTCATTGCCCATGGTAAAGTCTGGGGAGTGATACCCATGTTCCTATAATCCTTGTATGGGTAGGATGTGCTCATTAGCCTTCTGGCAGTCATCCTAGGAGAGGGACAACTCTGATTCCAAACCTGGGCAGATGGAGCTCGTTGAGCCCTGTAAGACCTTCCATCTAAGAGGTTAAACCTCCGTCCTAAGGACTTCGCTGCCAGCGTCCAAGCTTGTTAGGCCCTGGCAGATGAACTTAGGACTAAAGGGTGGGTCCAGCTCTGCGCATGCTGTGTCTCACCCCAAAAAAATACATTGGGCAGGCTCGAGGGTGCCATCAGCTATCCTCTTTTTATCAGTACGCTTGGAAAAGGCGCTGATGAAGAGCGTGCGTGGAGCCCTCCCTGGATCTTCATTCGCAAAGCCTAGCCGCGACGACAACTTTCTCTACTCCCCCACTCCATCCAATACCTTCCTTATATTCATATATTGTTGGATTTTCTTTAGAAACCAGCTAGAACCCAGGAATAACGCAGACAGACTTCTTAATTCGTGTTCTGCTACTCTAATTTCCTCACCAGTTTGACCCGGATAAAAACTGTCCCCAATTTTTTTTATATATATATATATTTACTTTTCTTCCACTAACAGTGTATTGTCAACATTTTACTACTATCTGATGAAATGCATGAACAGGACAAAGTTGGTAATGCAAGGAAAACAAACAAACAAAAGTAGGCGGCAGTATCCTGTAAGAATCTATGATCCCCTAGGGCAAAAGAATAGGTTCATCCTTAAACAGAGATAGCTTTAGACAAAGACAGAGTAAGGTATCATGACTATTTGTTGAATTAAATTCATTCTTATTAATTTTGTTGAAATTCAGAAAGAATTACATCTTTAAAATTAAAACCCTGAATTAATAATCCTAATAAGTGATTAAAATTTACATTAACTGTATGTTTAAATAAATTACACAATACTTTAAAACTAAGTTGTTTTAATGCAACCAAATATTCTACTAAATGAATATTCTTTTGGAGCTACTAATGGTTTCTTCTTTGTTATTGGAGGCAGTAAAAAATATTGCATATAATATAAAGAACTTTAAAATAGTGTTGATTAGCTAAAATATGTTTGACAGTATGTTATGTAAGATAAAAAAATAAGTAGATATGGATCATCTTGGAAATGTTTAGCCTATTAAACTTTTTTTTCTCATTCATTCAGGCATCAAATCAGGTAGTGTTTCTGGTATGGGGGATACTTAAAATTTACTTCAGTCCCAAAGCATATACTCAAGGATAAAGGTATTCTACATCCTCCTGTAAAATAGGACTCAAAATTGCTAACAGGATAAGCTCTTTTTCCATGGGCTGTAAATACTGCTAAAGTATGAATCTCAGCATACAGACTGTTATTTCTTCTGTCTTCCTCTTAGCATTTAAATATTTCTCTTTTCAATTTTGGCTGAAATTAGATGTAATACCCCAGCTACTTAACTTGGTGGATTTTTTTTTCATCTTCTAAATAGCTTTTCAACAAAGTGAATAGTGGGGGATGCCAGCAAAGTAATACCTGGTAGAATGTTATAGAAAAGACATTTAAAGCTTAGCAAATAGTGTTGTGCTGCAAGAACTTTTAAATTATCCTAAAGATTAGCATCTTTAAATTTTAATGTGTTTTAAAGGGTTGTGGAAAAAAATATCCTCCTGAATTAAATTATAAAGCCTATCAAGAGAAGGAAGATATAACTACAAGTTGATGGTATTTGAGCATTTTCATTCACTTTTTTTGAACTGGTCCTGTGTTATTTCTGTTTGCATGTACAACTATTTTCTTTCTTTCGATTTTTTTTCAAATATATGTACTTGAACCCCAGCATTTGTGAATGTTTATATGAATAAGAACTCCCATGGTGCTATTAAACTGTTTGTGTGGGTAGAGTTCTACAGAACGGTTCGTTTTCTAAACCTAAATTAAGAGAATAACTTGTATTATTGGAGAAGCACTTATTATATAAAGCCCCCTAGGACTCATTTATTAGCTGGACCAGCTTGTTGCTGGCTGGGTACTAAATAACTCAACTGTAAAAGATAGAACATGACACTGAATTGGAAAGAAGGAAGTATGTGTATCCATAAAGACTATAAGTACCTACAATATATAATAGAATATAATTATGAAATATTTTATGCTTATAGTAAAAAAAACAGATACACTATACAATAAAAATCATGCAGATTTAACTGCTGTCCTTCTGAAAAATCTACTATCATAAAGAATGGCAGTAATTACTTTTTCCTTATGCTAGAAATGTTGGGTATTTGTGATATACACAAAATATTTGTTTTAATGGTGACAACCATTATTTTCCCACTTGATTTTCAGAGAAACCTCATCTGACTTTCCTTTAAGTGACCTTAGTCCCATTACCTTTCCTCAATTAATTATGCTTTTTTTCTTTGTGCAATGATCACGTTCTGTTTTGTCACTTTATGTGATCAGAAAATGAGAAGCACTCTGACAATTGGCAAGGGTCAGCAAGTGTGTGGTAGGTTATCACTGCTTACATAGCACAGGAAGAAGAACTGATTCTTTTATAGATCCCCCACCCCGAATTTCATTGACTGGCATTATACCCTTGGACAGGTGTTCTGTATAACATATGATATGCTAAACATCTTGTGGATTCATACAGGGACAAGACCTAACTGTATGTATGTATAAATCCTCCTCCTCCTTTCCTGCCTTTGCATGCTTGTTTCTTCTGTAAAGGATCTCAGGAGCACAAGGAAGTTGCTGCAACACATCCTGGCAGATCTCTTACCAGGGGCAGCTAGGCATGGCTGGAGGTCCTGTGGAGTGTACCTTTTCATGATTTTGACACAGATGTTGTTCCAGCCTCGTTCCATTTTAACTTGGTGCAGTTTTCATTCCCTAATCTCACACTTGCTATTTGCTAGAAAAACAGTTGTATCATACATTAGGGCATCTCCATCTTTTAGACATGCCCTTATGCCTGTCTCTTTTACAAGCAAACAAACAAAATCAAACATAAAAAATAATGAATTGAGACTAAATAAATCACACTAGTTGTTCTGGGTAAGAGTAGTGGTTAAGGTGGGAATTCTTTTATATATCAGGAATTCCCAAGACATGGAATCTGTAGATAAAAATGAAGCAAGGATATTGATAACCTTTAAAATATAACTGAAAATCAAATAACACTGGGTTCTTTGTTCTTATGAAAATGAACTTCCATGCTTTGTTTATAAGTATTTTTAAGACTCTTTCTCTTGAATATATATACTGTGAAGACATATGGCATAGTTCACAAATTGCTTGTCATCCCAATTGACACTAGGAAATATGTTCTTGATTCATAAGTTATTAATTTTTATTTCCCTGCTTGCTGCTTTCTGAGTGCTTTTTCTCTTTATGGTTTAATTTCTACTGTTCAAGGCAAGATAGATGATTATACTATTACTGGTTCTTTGTAATTGAAAATAGAAGTTGTACAAATATATAATGATAACTTTTCCTAGCTCTTTGAATAAGCAAGTCCTGCAGTGGGAACACTGGTCTGGCAATTTCACAGCTAAATTAGATATGAAATATGTACTTAGTAATATATATATAAATTGTACATACCCTTGTGTTTTGAAGTGGGATTGTACAGATTTTTCCCCATTATCTTACAAAATGACAATATGCCAATATATGATGAATTTTTGAAGTTTTTGACACAGCATATTCAAATATCAAACAACCAGCACCATTCTTTGTGAATTACATACTGACATTCTGTTTCTTTTTACATACTAGTATTTATTTAATCCAGTATGCCTTGTTGCAACAAATAACATGTAACAAATTCAAATGCAATTTTAACTAATGACAAAACAAGTCTACTTATCTGTCATATTTCCATTGATATGGTCAGTAAAACAAAACATTGGCATTATTCTAAAATGTTGTTAAATTAGAGTGATTGGTATTTGCCTGGTATTTCCCTGAAGTATTAGAGATTTTGAATCTCTACTGAAGTGATGGCAACTTTTCCGTTGTGAACCACTGATCTCTTTTCTTTCCAACTTGTTTTCCCTTACAAAAATCACATTCTTTTATTTTTCCTTGAGTTACAGGAGAGAAAAGATAGACAAGTTACGTCTTCAAGGCCTAAATCCAGTGCAAATATGTCAAAATGCATTTATGTAGTAAGTGACAACTTGTTTTTCCCAAGGCCCATTTAGTCACCTCCAGAATGTGCCTGTCCTTCACAAAGACAGAGGATAAGAGCCAAAGAATATTCCTATCATGGTATCCCTATACTGGTAGCTACTGTTGGGCTCTCCCTTCAGTGGATCACTGATTGTAAATCTAGTGAAACCTTCCATGTGATACACAAAAAAACCCCAATCAGATAATTTAAAACAAAATTTAATTCTTACATTAATTTTTTCTCTATTTCTATTTTATTTTCCCTTAATTACTGTTTTCTAGATATTACTGTTAGAAAATACATTGACAATTATAACCTCCATTCAGTGCACTGTAACCACAATCTTATCAATTTTGTGTGACCAAATTTCCAAGATCATGAATATCCTAAACAGTCTCAAAAGAAGTTTGTCTTAAAAAAAGTTAGATCTCTCATGTCATCAGAAATCATGCCTCCTATTACTGTGAATATACTCCTGTATGAAATAACTTCCCTCTCAAAAACTTCAAACCTCAAAAGATCATACCTCAGTCATCATTAATAGATTTGATAAACTATTTATGCTTACAATTTCTTCTGATTTTTTGTAAGAATACAAAGAATGAAAGGACTATCTAATGTATATAATAATACTATAAGAGCTTTTTATTTGTTTGGTTTTTATTTGTTTGTTTTATTTTTTATTTGTATCTAAGAGGCACAAATAGCAACACTCATCTTTTGGATCACAAATTCAAAAGTCCATGGTAATGACCATATGAAGAGAAAAATCCATCCTAGCCTTTTCTTATTGTAGCCAACACAAAATGAAAGAAGCAAAGTAAATAATAAAAAGGAACATAAATGAAAAAGAAAAAATACAAAGTAACCAAAATATAAAATAAAATAAGTATGCCTAAGTAATAATATTAGTTTTGACTTTTAATAGGTATTCATTATATAAGCAAACCAAATGCTTATACCATGCAATATCCTGCAGAAATGTTTCCACTAAAATATGCTCTATAAAAACCTCTGCTGTGAATTACAACTTTGTCACACATATGCATTATATGACAGAATGTATTATAATGAGTGACATTTTTAGTCAAACTAAAACAGAGCAATGGACTCTTCCATGCAGCTTTGTTGGTAGGAATTAAAGCCATGTTCCAGGAGAGTAAGCCACAATACCTTTTATTTCTCTTCACTATTTGGTAAGTCATACCGAAGTTTCTAATTTTATATTATTTTTTTAAGTTTTAATTATGGCATTACTAATTGAACTGTTTGAAATTGATTCTGCAAATCTTAAAAACCCATAAAATAATTTATATTTGTGATAAATGAATTATTTATAATGAGGGGCTAGTGCAAGCTTACCAAGAAATGAGAGTTTGTCAGGCCCTGAACCTAACTTCTCGGATGTTGTTGAAACAAATACACAATGCAGGCAAGCTGAAACAAGAGTAATAGAGCTAGCAGTATGAAATGTGAATATAAATGTCATTTGACACCTCACTGATTTCAAAGAAAGACGAATTTCCTAATATTGTATTATTTAAAATATGATTATCTGACAAAAACCCAGTAAGCAGTATTTTGTTCCTTGTCTGTTGGCACACTCTAAACAAATCTAAAAGCTATTTATACTTTAGTTAAAAAGTAGCATTTTTGCTCCTAAGAGAACTAAGTAATGACAAAAATATTCTGTTTCAGATTCAGGATGATCTGATGTGAGCTGAAGAAATTTACAGGGAGTATAAAAGTGGTGTAAGCAAGGCAGGCAGAAAAGATTAAAGAAATAAAGGAAAGATTTACTATAAATGTAAATGGATATGAGATTTAGGGATGGTTTATTTAATTTAAAACTGTCATTCAAATAACAACTTGTTCAACTTAATTGTTTATGAAAGCAAACTGAAATGAAAGCCTATGGATGTAATCTCTCAAATATAGCAATCATATCGCGTAGAAGAAAATAGTAATTTTTTCCACCTAAATCCTATAAATAATAATACTCAAAGAACTTTTTGAATGCAGAATCAGTTCCTTTAAGTCTTTCTAATAAGGATGTCTGATAGAAGACAAGACAAGCAAGCTCACTGTATCAGCTTTGGTCAGCTATCTATCTTTTTAAATGTGACAAAAAGTATGGCTTTATGTCGAGGTGGAGACTAATCAGCTATCTATCTTTTTAAATGTGACAAAAAGTATGGCTTTATGTCGAGGTGGAGACTAACCAGCTATCTATCTTTTTAAATGTGACAAAAAGTATGGCTTTATGTCGAGGTGGAGACTAATGATGAGTGGTGCCCCTCAGAGGTCCATGTTGGGTCCATTCTGGTCTGTATTGGGACCAGTATTATCTTTGTTGACAACATGGACAGTGAGTGCAGCCTCGGCAAGTCTGTGGATGACACCAAGCAGAGTGGTGCGGTTGATACTCTAGAGGGAAGAGATACTATCCAGAGAGACCTTGACAGGCTTAAGATCTGGGCTCATGCAAACCTTATGAAGCTCAACAAGGCCAAGAGCAAGGACCTCCATATGGGACAGGACAATTCCAAGCATGGATACAGACAGGGGGATGGACTGAGCGCAGTCTTGCAGAGAAAGACTAGGGAGTATTGCTGGATAAAATACTGAATATGAGCTAGCATTGTGTACTTACAACCCTGAAAACCAAATGCATCCTGGGCTGCAGTATTAGAAGGGTGGCCAACAGGTCAAGAGAGGTGATTCTCCCTTTCAATCCACTCTTGTGAGACCCCATCTGGAGTACTGTGTTCACCTCTGGGGTCCCCAGGTGAGAAAGATATGGATGTGCTTCAGCAGGTTCAGCGAAAGATCATAAAGATGATCAGGGGACTGGAGCACCTTCCCTATGAGGATAGGTTGGGGTTGTTTAGCCTGGAGAAGACTCCAGAGAGATTTTATAGCGGTCTTTCAGTAATTAAAGGGAGCCTGCAGGGAAGAAGGGAAGGGACTCTTTCAGGTTGTGTAGTGATAGGATAAGAGGCAGTAGTTTTAAACAGAAAGAAGGAAGATTTAGACTAGGTATTAGGAAGAAATTCTTTATTGTGAGGGTGGTGAGACACTGGAGCATACTGCCCAGAGAAGTTGTGGATGCTCTCTCCCTGGAAACATACAAGCAGAGAGGAAAGTAACCCTGCCCAAGGCAGTGGGGTTGGGGCTAGATGATTTTTAAGGTCCCTTCCAACCTAAACTGTTCTATGATTCCAGCTTGAATTGCCCTGTGAGATTATGAAATTCATATCCGTTAGAAATGCTTTTTAGAAGATTCCTCCATGCCTGTAGCTACCAGTGAAAGCTCAGAACAGTGTGTAACTTGAGAGACTATCATAGCTGTAACAATTGTAGAAACAAGAGACAATCATAGTTATTCTGCAATTAAGTCTAATGAGGTAATATATTATTAGAGTATAACGACATTATTTTTCCATGTGTGTACATAATGTGTGTGTATGTAAATGTGCACATATGTGTACATATGCTTATATACCTGTGCATAGACTCCCTTTGACTTTGAGTAATTCTTTTTGTGTTACTACTCCTTTTTTTTTTTGCCATGTCATTAGTTCATCAGTTTAAACTGTATTGGAAAATGGACAGTGTTTATGCAGTGGGATTCTGCTTTCTGTTGCTATTTTTAAGCACTCATGTACTACAAGTGATGTTTTACCTAATACTATCATTGTAAAAAATTCTACAAAATAAAATAGAGTGGGAATAATTTTCCTCATATCCTTTTCACTTCGTATACTCTATTAACACAAAGAGCTCTGGTTTTTATGAGAATCTTACACAGAATTTCTACCCTAAGAGTCTGGACTATAGAATCAGACTCAGTGTTATGTTTCAGCAACTGTTGTTATGTAGATCATTTTCATTTGCTTATAATAATGTATATTTATTTTCTAGATGTGAGGATACACCCAAAGAGACGTTTTGTTTAGGTTTTGGTTTTTTGTTTTTTGGGGTTTTTTTGTTTGTTTGGGGTTTTTTGTGTTTGGGTTTTTTTTAATTCTTATACAAATATATGTCTTATTTATTTCAACAGAAATTGAAAAGGAAAGCTGTGGGGATCCTGGAACACCATTGTATGGTATCAGAGAAGGGGATGGATTTTCTAACCGTGATGTTTTAAGGTTTGAGTGTCAGTTTGGATTTGAATTAATTGGAGAGAAATCTATCATTTGCCAAGAAAACAACCAGTGGTCTGCAAACATACCAATCTGTATTTGTATGTACCAATCTTTTTTATTACGATTTCTAATAAGTAATATTATGATAAGTTTATCCTTAAATGTGTAATTTTTGTGATTGATTGCAGAGTTAGCAAAATGCAATTAATTGTGCTGACAGAATGAATTTACTTTTTTTGAGTGGTGGGTTTACCTAATGATTATGCCCAAGAGATTCTAGAATTGCTAAAATATTTTTTCTTTTACTCTTAGCTATTAAAGCAATTTCTTCCTGTGATTTGATATAATGTTTTATTATTGGCCATTTTGTAGGATTTTGTAGATTTTATATGTATGATACATTTTTGTATATATTCTCATTAGTTAATGTATTTCCTCAGACTAGAAGTTACTGAATTGTAACCAAGGTTTTAAATTATTTACATTTTTCTCCTCACGTGTTACATATGAATATCTTTTAGCACTTAAATGAGCATAGACATGCATAGTTCTCTTCCAGTTGCATTTCACAGCATAAGTAAAACCAGTGTGATGATACTTACTTATGGGAACACCTTTCTTAACATTCCCACTAAAATAGTACAAATCAAATTTATTTAGGGTGCACTCAATTGCTTCCATCCTTGCAACTCACTTTAATGTGGCTTAACTGATATGATTGAATACAAAATATTATCCTCATAAGAATAAAACAACTCTGTTGTCTCTTTGAAGCTACTTAATTTCTTGTGCTTCTGTGTGAACAACAAATGATAAGAGTGCTATTGACTTTCTTCCTCTTTAATGTGCTCAGTGAGAGGTCTGCTCATCTAAGCAGTTCCCTAAAGGAGAAAATAATTGGTGCCAAGTGATTAAGGATTGTTGAACATGGGTAAACTGTAAGGACTGCTGTGGGCTTCCAGTGCAACAGGATGTTGTTTAGTACCTGGGGGCTCTACTTAGCAGGTACTTTTATTAAGGTGAAGAGAAAAAGAAGATTAAAAAAATGAATAAGAACCTTCTTTCTAGCTTCACAGATCATAACAAATACTGATTTATTCTGAATTATTCAGTTGAGGTAATCAGCAAGTTTAAGGATATCTTACAAAAACTTAGTTATAAAGTAAATCCTTATTTATATATTATTCTTTTATCTAATTTCTGTCTGTCTTTTTTGCCAGTTCCTTGCCTTTCCAATTTCACTGCACCAATGGGAACAGTTCTTTCACCAGATTATCCAGAGGGATATGGAAATAATTTAAACTGTATTTGGACAATAATTTCAGACCCTGGGAGCCGCATCCATCTCTCTTTTAATGACTTTGACTTGGAATCTCAGTTTGACTTCCTTGCAGTTAAAGATGGTGACTCTCCAGATTCTCCCATAATAGGAACATTTACTGGTGCTGAAGTTCCTTCCCATCTTACCAGTAATGGTCATATTTTGCGTCTGGAATTTCAAGCTGACCATTCAATGTCAGGACGTGGATTTAACATCACTTATAACAGTGAGTAATAGTGGTTTTTTATGTGTGTGTATATGTGGGTTTTTTCAACATGCTGTTTAGGAGATATGAATAAGTATATAAAATGACATTATGGTAATATATCTTCAAAGATATCCTATATAGCTACAGAGACCTAATTTAGATGTTCAGATTGTCTTTCAAATATGGTGCTAGGGCTGAAAATATGTGTATATTTATAATTTACAGCATTAAAGATCTTTGTGATGAGAGTGCTTAGAATGACAAGTCAGTCCAGTTTCAAATCATAAACCAGAACTTTACTAAATTTGTTAACAGCACACTTTGTGCTCCTGGTTAAATCCTACATAATGTCAATCATCATCATTACCTATACAAAACTGTTACCCTTGAACACTCATATACTTATTTAGCTGTGAATGTATATAATATCCTGGAGTTGATGGTTCTAGTCTATGCTAGCTCTTAGTCATTATGATCAATGTGGGCAGCCATAGGATCTCTTTGATAGCAGTCCAACTGCTATAATGTTGTTGCCTTTTTCTGGTTTATCTTCTATATGGCTGATGATTTTAAGCTATTTTTCCGACTTCCAGTAAAGGAGGACTCCTATTCTCCTAGTACTACTTTCTTTGTTCTTTTCTGTCTTGCCAGTCATCCTTGTGTATTCAGGAGGGTGTCTGGCCTATTTACAGTCCCTTGTGCTTATTTTGTCTTTTTTTTAGCAATTTTTTTCTCCTTGGATGTCTTCTATGTGCAACTATACATGTCTGTCTTTGCCATTTTGGTGATCAAATTGCTCACATGCTTATGTAAAAGACTTAAGTTATTGTGCCTGGCTACACCATTACACTGTTAGAAAGAAAACTTACTGTTAGTTACTCTGGTTTGGGGTGGCTGTATATAGGCTGGAGGTAAGTATATGTTAATTATATAATGATTAATACACATTTAACTTACAGCTGTAACAACCACAGGGGGAGAATTTTCTAAGACTGTTATTCCAAGCAAGTGCAGTAAATAATAGTTGTACTTCTGTCTTAGGTGCTCTGAACTGTACCTATTTATAGCTTTTAGAAGGCAAACTGGCATCTTCTGTCACCTTTTGTGTTTAGATTATCTATTGCACAGACATAACTTCCCATTAAAATGGAGTTCTATGTATTTCACTTGATTCTGTCCTGAGGGAGGTGAATATGTTGAAACTAACCAAGAACATAAATAGCTCCGCATTTACGACTTAACACTGGCAGCCTAATAATTGAACATGACTTTAAATGTATTTTCCAGTGCTAAATACCATTAGCAATTACTCACCTTGCTTTTTGCTGGAAAAGTCATCACATTTCTTCTGGAGGAAACATGAAGAACTACCTATGTTATATTGCTATCAAACAATTTGGCATTTATCCTACACCAAAGTCCAGACAGGATATATTCCCAGCTAGGGCAGACATGAAGGTGCAATATATAAGCCAACAGCATGAATAACACTGTAAAGTATAGCATGAGGCTTTCCTGAGAGCATATGCCAAATTAACTTTTACTACCCCAGTGAAGTGAGAAGGACTTGGTTTATCCAAGTTGTTCCTTTTGAAGAGTTGGAAGGAAATCAGAAGGAAAGGAAATGTCTGAACTATAGATGATGGTAGAAATAACAGAGTGGCTGTTGTGAGGAATTTTATATCATCAGCTCAGAGCTGCCCCACCTCACACATTTGGATTTTTTTAATTTATATTTTTTTCTGAAGGTAGAGGTAGCAGAGTAGTTTTCTGTGCCAACAGGTAGACAACACAGGCAAAAGATGAAGGCCACTTTTATATTCCCAAAAGTATGATGTTGGGACAAATTGGTCTCATTCCTGTCTTTCTCCCTAGCACTTAAGAGTATGATAATTCCAGAGGCTTACCTGGAATGTAAGTGAATCTTCAACTATATGATTTGAAGAAGAGATCTATACCCACATTTTTCCTTCCCAGAAGGACGTGTTATGTGCTCAATTATCTGAAAAAGATAGTCTTTATTGCTGAAGAGGTTCTACTCTGAATAAAAGAAAAAGGATCCATTAAACCAAACAGGAAATGAGATTAAGTGATCTTGGTAATTGAGAGACACAGACTTCCTATTTTTCTCCAAGGAATGTCAACAATTAATATTATTTTCATAGTATTGCAAGGATTTCATTCCCCTGTGGCTGTCTTTTGCTTTTTTCCTCTATCTCTTTTGTTTTGGTTTAGCTTGTCATTCTTTCAGAGAAGAGTTTCTTAAGAATTACCTTGAACACTGCTGTATGAATTAGAATGAGATAAACAGAGAAGATGACACCAGATTACTGCGTGAACATTTTTTTCTGATACTGTCTTATATTTCAGCTCCCAGACTTCTATTTTAGCTGCTTCATCCCCAGGTCCATTTCTGCATTTCTCACAAATGCAGAATGTAAGGATGAATAGAATGTTGTGAATTTTCACTAGTTTCTATAGCTACCATCATCATTGCAAAGTAAACTTTGATCTGTAGCTGGGTATCTTAGTACCATAAGTAAATATTGGAAAGTTTGGGATTATTTAGTACTATTGAAATATAAAATCAGTTATAATAAAAATGAGATATTGAATCCATGTTTCTTAACAGAAGTTGTAACATTTGCTCTGTCTTTTCTTCTTAGTTTCATGTCCTTTTAATATTTACAAATATTCTGCTTAGTTCTGTAAGGCTTTACTGTGGTGTACTCAATAGCGTCAAACCTAAATATATTGATGGAAAAAAAATATTGGAGAGTCTAAAGCAGACTTCATGGATGAAAATTAGACCTGTGTATAAATAAGTATTCTCAAGTCTTATTTTAAAGAAGTGTTTTCTATATTTAAGCAGTTTAACATTTGTATCTTTATTTCTTTTTTTGAGTGTGTTTAAGCTAGAGTGGAGGTTTGTGTTTGTCTCTTAAACTCTATAGTTAAATTCTACTTAGAAAAAAGCACTTCAGAAAATGTATCTAGTCTTTATTCAGTAAAGACAGCTGCAATCTGATTCATTACAGAAGTGATCTTTCCATAATAAGTAGTTTAAGGCTGAGAGGATAAAAAAGGAATTAATACCATTTTCACTCTATCTTGGCATTCGTAAACCCAAAGTTAATTAAAAATATCCATTTTCTGCTAGCATTCCTGCTTATATATTTCAAAGCTGTCAGTGTCTTTTTGCCCCCTCCAAGAGTAGAACCATTATATCACAGAAAATGTGTAACATGATCAATCTTTCCTAAAAAGAATGTAGACTGCTAATGTAAATATTTTTGTTAATGTTTTTTACATATAGGATGGTGAAGAATAAAACTGAGTTACTAGTGCACAATCTGATTTTTAAATAGTATTTCTCAAAAACTTTTATCCCATATTAATTTTTATTACGCCAACTTATGTGGTCTCTGATAATTATTCTCATTTCAGTAAAACTAAACATAAATTTAAATTCAATTAGAAGTAAACCAAAATTAGGTTTCAAATGTCTTATCTTTGACTTACTTCAGTAAGTCTGACAAAGACTTCTGATGAGTTAAATTTTAGGAGAAGCCCACAAAAGCGTGTGACTTAAAAATGGATGATGTAGAGAATGTTCCAAAGACCAAAGGAGCAGGAACACAAAAAGCTATTATTTTCATCTTGGTCAGATCCTTGTATTGGTTTACTTACACCTGCCTATGCACCACTGTTGATGCACGAGGAGGAATGAGGCAGGGGAGAGCTTTACTGGTTACAGCAGAACACAGGAACATAGCAACCTGAAATTACACTGATTTAAGTTGCTATAGATCTGCATACTTACACCTGGCTCCTTGCTTCCAGTTTATATCCCTAACTCAGGAGCCCTTAATGACATTTCTGGTCTCTGTGATGGTATTTATAAATTCAGTCATCCCTTAATCTTCCCTCTACTAAGCTATATGAATTGAATTCCTCAATCCAAGAGAAAGTCTGAACTTTTTACCGTATTCATGACTCCTTTACAAATGCTTTCCACTTTATCTGCATCTTTCATTATGGAGATCAGAATGAGACACAGCATCTGAATATAGACACATAAATTACAAGCAATGAAGTCTCTCTGTTTCAGTCTGGATTTCCTAGTCTAGGTCAGGACATGCAAAATGCACACATTAATCATTATGCAACAATTGGACCCCTGTGAAGGAGAATTGATATTTATTGCCTGTGACAAAGGATTTAATGCAAAGAAGACTACAGAGTCCTGAGTTATTATCTCTATCTTCCCTTTTGTCACTGATAGAAGGGGTTGTCAGTAGTTGGGAGGAAGTCTGTCAGCTCCAGACAGTGGAGTTTTGTCCCATATGTTCCTGGAACTCCTCCATGGACAGGCATTCCAGAAACCAGTTATGCCAGCTTCCCTTCAGGCTGAGGTGGATGAGCTTTAAGGAAGATAGCATCTTCCAGATTGTTTGATTTTTGCTAGCTGATGGACTGCTTTGAGCTGTTGCTCACTGATTGGAGTGTAGGATGTGCTGGGCAAATATTTTTGTACAAGTTTAGATTTACTCTTTCTGCCAGTTATGCAGATATTTTTGTTGCTGTTTTCATTACAACTTTTTAATTGTGCTTTATCTAGCAATAGTTACAACCCTATGAACGAAATAACAACATGCTGAAGGTCAGACTACAGGCTTCTGACACCAGCCTAATTACTCAATTGAATTCAGCTAAGGAGACCAAAACATCGACAATCCCAGATGATGCTTTTATATCCAAAGACTGCTTAGTCTGTTTCATTGCTGTGATAGGATATATCCATTCATGGCACATTTTTGCTGGCATTTTCTCCCGTGAGACTTTTTCAGTTTCAGTACTTTCCAAGATAGAATTCTTCAAAGTGTTCCATACTACACAGAAGCATGGGTTTACATGTGATGGTACTGAAGAACCTACTCGTTGCCTGCTAAACTTTCAACAACCTTTCACAATTGTTTTTTTAATGAAGTATCTCTTTATTATTTGATATTCTCTGAACTTACATTTTTAATTTGGTATTTTCCTCTGAAAAGGTTACATTTACTTCAAAGCCATTGCTACTTTTATTAGCTAAAAGTCTTTGAAGGGCACCAGTGGAACATTCTGGCCCTATTCCCAAGGACCTTTCAGAGCAGATCAGATGAATTATGGTCAGCTTCCTGTTTTCCCAGCTCTTGAGGTCTCTGTAGTTCCTTTCCTTCACACTTCTTTGATGTACAAGGCAAATTTTATCATCCTTCTGAGTTAATATCAAAACAGAAAGTACTTTACCATCACCCGGTGCTATGATCATTGTGGCTGGCTTTTTTTGTACGCTACTGAACATACGAGTACAATCAAGATAGTTGATGAATATAAATGCCTCTTTACATGTAAAGTTGCATAGAGAACTTTTCCAAGGCTTCTTGATTTTATTGATGAGAGGTAAAATACTAATCTGCATTTTTTTTCTTTTCGGTTTAAGGCTTATGTATAGTATTACAGCTCCATCATGAAGCTTTTCAGAAGTATAGGCAAACTGAACTTTGCTTGACAAGTAATGTAACTGCTAAAAGAGTGACTGCTCTTGTTGGGAGTGGTTGACTTTCACTCTCTTACCTTCTATAGCCATCCTATGCAGTATAATCACTTCCACAGAAACAACAGTAGCAGCCACCACTCTTGGATCCTTAGCTGAAATATAGAACAATGAACCATTGTGCCTTAATAAACTGGTGTCATACACAAGCATGTTATTATACCTGGACTCAATATTTATCTACTTTTAAAGATAACAATGTTGAAAATCTATCTCTGTATTGTCTGAAGCTAGACAGGCAATCAATCCCCTCACTAAAAGTGACAATTGTGCCCAAAGTATTGAAAATGTTTTTGTAATCCCTATGAAAATGTATCAGATTGTGTCATTTTTAATGCCATTCCCAAATGGTAGACAACTATTCAATGAAAGCACTATTTTCATTCCTTATATATATATATCTATATAATTTCCTAATTCAAAATGTCAATAAATGACATTTTCTCCTTTCTGAGATTATTTTTAATACTTCTGTAATGCAATATCTGAGAAATATTTCTGTTAATGAGATACTACTTTTTAAAAAAATTCACGTTGGAGCTTGAATATGTTCTGTGTAGCAGATATACTAGTAAAAATGCATGACATAATCCTTTCTGATGTCTCCATATGTAGAAATTTTTATGAACATGCAATTTGCAGTCATCACATGAAGAAGGTAGATATTGTATTTGTGATATTTGTTCTCATCGAATAATCAACATTTTTTAAAATCTATGACTTATTTGCAGTATTCTTAATAAAACATCAAATATAATGACTAATTAATGCATATCTTTTAGTGATCTTACTATAAATATGACTTTGCTCACTTCTGGTAGGCAGATGAACTTGTTTGTTCTCCCAGTGTAAGGTGTATTCCATAGTAAAAGATGTGAACTATCTTTCTTGTATTTGGAGAGAAATTACAATTTTTTCATTTGCCCATAGGAAAACTTGAAATGTTGGAAGGATTTATACATACTAGAAATTTCTTTGACCTTGAAGTCATGGTTAAAGTTTCAGATTTTCCGTCTTTCATCAGCTGTTTCAGATTTTCCTTCTTTTGCAGCTGTTCACTGGCCCTCAGTACAGGAAACAAAACAGACTATGGCAGTATCAGGCACACTGACATCAATATGGCTTGAATGGTTGTGATGGTAAATTGAGAATACAAAATGTTACTAAAGGTACTATATCATAGATGCTTGCCCTGCCCTTCTGATGGATGCTTTTGGTGTGTTGTAACATTGGATAGGATGGGCTGTTGGAAAGGAGAATTTAGCCATCACTAATCTGTCAGTGCCTAGCTGTCCAAATTAAGACTCTTGCTGCTATAACTTTATCATATTTTAAACAATTTTTTTGGACTAATATCTATTCTATGCTCTTGGTCAAGCTTTTGTTTCTTATTGCTTCCTAATATAAATAGTTGATTCTTACTAGCAGAATAGAATCGTATTTTAATATGTTGTTACTGGCAAAAGTTATCCCATTATTTCCTCCTGTCTCCTTTTCTGTTTTGTTTTGAAAAGCTTTTGGACATAATGAATGCCCTGATCCTGGAGTGCCAATCAACGCTCGGCGTTTTGGCGACAACTTTCAGCTGGGGAGCTCAATCTCTGTTATATGTGAGGAAGGATTTATTAAAACACAAGGGACTGAAACCATTACTTGCATGTTAATGGATGGAAAAGTTATGTGGAGTGGACCTATTCCTAAGTGTGGAGGTATGTATAACATTCCCCTCTGATTCAGGAGAATTTGATGTAATGTTTTCAGGTTGTCACAAAATGAAGTTCAGATTTTGCAAATGATAGCACAAAGCTCCTGTAAAACCCAGTCCTTAATAAAGGAGTCTAGTGAGGCATGAGCTTTTATTTTAAACCTGTCTGCAGGAGTGAATTTTTGTCATAACTGTTATACAAAAAAATTGGCATAAACATCATTGATGTGAACAGTGCTGTATAACCTCTGTAACAATGAAGGCTCATCTAGGAAACTTACTAGGACTGGAACAGGAATAGTTTACACTGTTCATACTTTTCAGATAACACTCATTTGACACCGGTGGAACTACAATTTCCCCAAAACATTTTATACTTTAAAGCATCTCTCATTCCTTCCTTTTCTTTTCTTTGTTTTTTTAAAGCATGTATTTGTCCAATTTGGGAAAAAAATTTAAAGCAATCATGTTCAGTACTAGCAATGCACCAATAATATTCATCTCTGTATTTCTGAATGCCAGTCCAATCAGTATTATGAGTGCCCTTGTTAATACCTTAGAGAAAGAAAGAACAGGGAAGAAGAAAATCCTTCTTTTTTCACTGAACCTCATTTCAGTATATTGAAGGTTTCTGTTTTTACTTAAATCTCTTGCTCAACTTCTCACTCGAGGTTCTTAAGCAGTCAAGAAGTATGGGGTTTGGGAGATTTTGTTGTTTATTTTTGTTTTTTTTTTAATTATTTTCACTCAGTTTCATATAGAAGTTTTTCTTCAGAGTGTTTTCTTCCTCCCTCACACAGATGAAGAGCGTTCAGTGACGTTTGCTGATACAATATTAGATTAGAGTGAAGATGTTCATCTTTTCAGGTCTTCAGCTATGGTGTTTAAAACCATTTGAGAAGTTTTAGCTATCCATTGCAGTGCTTATGTTTGTTCTGTTCACAGACACACCTAGGCTAGGGAAGATTCTCTAAGAAATCATTTTTCCTATTTATAAGAGTTAAATACTTCCATACCTCACAACCTCTAAACCAGTAATATGCATATGTCTTTGGAAATCTTGCTTATACTAACAGATACAAAAAATCTTTGCTTCATTAATTGTCTATATTTTAAGATCTCTTCATTTAAAGGAAAAAAATTCCATTGCTTGCAATGATTTAGAAAAAAACAATAATGATATAATCTGTGAATTATACTTCGTGATTTTATTTTAAACAAAAGGTTAGATCTTATTTTCACTATGTAACTGCATTCCTAACAAAATGTGTTTCATTTTAATACATGAATGTAACTGCTTATAATACACTTTGCATCCATGTTACTTTCTGTGATAAATTATTATTTCCTATATATAAGGTAGGTGAGTTTCCTTAGACAAGACTAGTATAGGCTGTAATGCCCTTGCTTTATTATAAGATTCATGAAGCTGTATAGCACTGCTAAAGTTGCATTTTCAATGGTACATTAAAAGCTGAAATTAGTGGGAATATTTTTAAGTGTCTGCCCATGCACAAGCTAATCTGATCCATAGGTGGTCTGAGAATCTAAATGGAAGATATATTGGAAACCTAGATGTTGGGACACTGGTATATTTGAATTAGATGTACTTATCAACAGAATTAGATCTATTTTTAAAAATGAAGATCAACTTTGAAGACAGGAAAATATTTTTAAGCTAATGTAATTTGTTTTGATATTCAGAATTTTTATTCACTGTGTACATATTTGCCTGTAATACCAGTCACTTAATATAAGGTGACATTTGCTTGAACTATACACACCTCATAATTTCATTGTCCTATGTATGAAGTCATAACCATGAACTCCACATGAAGACTAGAAGACACTGAAAGTGGCTGCTATGTAGTTCTCCTTCACTGCAGAAGTGTTAGCTACTGCAATATACAGGAGAAAACCATTTAATGCTAAATGTGGTGCAGATGAATAGGGTAAGCGTAGTCAGTTTTCAGGACAATCCTGACCAGCCCCTGCTGAGACTTGCTCACAACCCTGCCCATGGCCCAGGATCCCATTTCATCTCAGTCGGGTGCTGTCAGTCCCTGCCCCAGCAACACTGCAGGAGCGCTGGTCTCCAGCCCTATTCTCTGCTGATCTCAATGTTCTCGTAGGTCTGGGGTCAAACTTGGAAGTCCTACCATATCAAATTGCATTCATCTGTTAGTCTTGCCTGTCACCAGATCCTTTTACTGTCACCAATCTAGTCCTATTTGCCTTACTCAAGTGGGGCATCCACTCCTCTAGGCCACCTGTTCCAGTGTCTCACCATCCTCAATGTAAAAAATGTCTTACTTATATACTATATAAATCTATGCTCTTTAAAACTGTTATCCCTTGTTTAATCACTACATGCCTTGGTGAAAGTTTTCTCTCGTCTTTCTTATAAGTGTCTTTTAAATATTGTAAGGAATTTGAGGAATTTGAACTGCCAGCATAAGTAAAATGTATGTGGTATGACAGTGGATTCATGTCAGAGTTAACATAATAATTCACTTGTTTCTGTCTTGATGCTCAACTGAAACTTATGCAGGTTTTTTAAATTTATCTGCTCACAATTAAAAGCAAGAAGTAATGACATTTTTTAAACACCAGGTTTTGTTGTATGTTGTTTGTTAGAGAAAAATAGACCGTACCTGTAAGAATATAGTCTAAAAAGCTTTGTCAGATGTTATTGAAGAGTGTATCTTATCTTTTTATCATTTTAATTCAGTTGTGTCTGTCTAATTCTGAACTCTGACGAGTCTGTCAGCTTCAAAGCCTTATTCTATCTTCCTGCAATGTGAATTTTAAAAATTTGTTCGTTATAGAAGTCCTGTGTTGAAAGTAATAATTGTGAAATACATATAAGCTTGTGCTCTTATATTTTTTTCTCTTTGTTTCATTTTTAGCTCCATGTGGTGGGCATTTTTCATCTCCCAGTGGAGTAATCCTCTCTCCAGGCTGGCCAGGGTATTATAAAGATTCCTTGAATTGTGAGTGGGTGATAGAAGCTGAACCAGGACACTCTATCAAAATTACATTTGAAAGGTCTTGGCTAATGTTTTTCTTACTTGATATTTTCCAATTTTTAACCAGAAGTAGAAGTTTATTAGCTCTGTCATTATATTAATTTACACTATCTCTAAAATCAAGTAATTTTATTATCAGGTAGGATTTTTCAAAACACCTTAGTGTCTTCAGAGAAAAAATTTCATCTTCAGTGTAGTGTCTACTGTGATGCACTGAAAACTTTTGAAATTACTACCTTCTTCCATATATTTAAGCCTGTCTGGTGCAGTTATAAATCGTGTCTGTTTTTGAAGATTAGTATGGTTTTTTGCTTATAAAAGTGTTGCAATGATGAATTATACTTATGAAGAACTTTTTTTGTTAAAACTTATGAAATCCTCAGCTTTGAAAATCTGAATCAGCTGTGAAAACTGAATTAAATGTATTCATATTTTTATCCATTGCAAACTATCAAATCAGTTGATCTATTTTTGTGAAAGGACTGTGCTCTCAGGATGGAATTCCTGTTTCACCAAATTATTGCAGCATTCCACTTTTCCTACATTACTGCCTGTTACTTAGGTCCCTTCCTGATTTCAAGGACAGAAATGTAATGAGGACTTTAAAGTTCTTATAGTAGCAAGATGTGGGCATTTTATTTAAGCTCTTTATGAGAAAGTAAACCAGAACATTTAATTAAAAAATACTGCATTCTACATAGTTTCAAGGATGATTTAGTTTCTTTTTAATTGTAGATATTAATAAAGCTAGACTATGATCAAGGGAAAAAGGACTCTGATGAACAAAGTTAAAGTGCGCAAATATCATCCAAGCACTTTTTAGTTACTTTTTATGCACCATGTTTGGACTGCTCCTGGTCATACTCAGCTCAGAATATATTTCAGTACAATTCTGAAGTTTCATTTTAGCAAGATAAGAAATTTATCATCATCTTCTAACAAAATCTGTCATTGTGACAAATTTTAAAAGTTTTTTCTGGCATTATACACTATACTATCAAAAAGTGTTTATATAACATTATATACAATCAGAGATCAGCTAATATGACCACTTCAAAGGTATTTCCAAAGCTTGACAATAAATCAGAACTAGTCTTTCAACTCACCAATGCTATACATTAGCTTAAAGTGAAGCTTTACCAAATCTGTGCTAAATAAAATGCAAAAGAGAAGTGAATAAAAGAAAATTTTCTTTATTGTCTTGTAAATCAAAAATCGCCTTCTGCAATTAACTGCATCTTTTTTGCAGACAGTGTCTGCTTCTAGTAGTGATAAGACCTAATGTTTAGAGTTAGTGCCAAGAATTGGTCTGCAGACCAAGGTTACTGCAAAACCTTGTGTACTGTGTTGTGGTTACAGAGTAAAAGGCTGTACCTGTAGGGAGAATCATGCAGGACAAGTGACTCTAAACTGACCAACTATGTAATCCCTTCCCTATACATCATATTTCATATAAAGCTGAGGTACCATTAACTCAAGTTTTTTATAAGCTTAATATATTTCCAAATAATTATTTTAATTTAGCATCTCATTCTTAACTACACATTTGATATGGACAGTCATTTCAAAGTGAAAAGCTTTTGCCATCTGGATTTTCTTCATTTGCACGAGATTTATTAAAAATGACAGTCCCTTGTGTACTTTTTTTGTTTGTAATGTGTTACCACCTTGTCATAAAATTACACAGCCTCTGTTACTCTTGTAGGTAAGATGTGGTCTCTTCAGATCACAGAGAGAGCTCCTATCCTCTTGTAATCTAATCTCATTATGACACTTCATTTCCCATTGCTGCTCATTTTTTACAGTCTAGTCACTTGCCATAATTTGGACTGATATGCATATTGCTCAGATGCAGCCATCCAGAGAGGTCCTCCTTACAAAAAAGTATGTGTAATCTTATATATTTCTGTGCGGGAGTACATGTCAAAATAGATTTATGTATGTTCACACAAATGCATATAGATATATAAATGCATGTTTGGATGTAAAGAAAAAGTTGTTCTATAAAACAGATAATGAAATAAATCTTTATAGTGTACTGAAACATATTGTAAACTACTAATGTTAGGATTTATACTTAGACTATATTATTTTTCACATAATTTAAATTTACATTCTGAGATATTCATATATTAGCATCTTTTCATAGACTCATTCTAGCCTGTCTGGCTTTTGTTCTTCTCTTTCTGCTTGCAAATCTTCAGATGGACTTTTTTAAGACAGAAGGTTAATTTTGTTGAAATATACACTTTCAAATTTATAGCCAAGAGGCTTTCCTATATGGTTGAAAAAAACCCTCATATTTTACCCAGTTCTTTACATTTCACCTTTATCTTGAAAAACAAAGAGAAATACCTTTTCTAGCCTTTCTTGGTGCAAATATTAAGACTTCCACAATAAGTGTAGCTATCTGAAAGACTTTTAGTTTCTCAGTGTAAAACATTTATAGTACATGCCTAGAATCTTTACATCCTTGCATTTTGGATTTTCTAAAAGGAAGGGAGCATTTATTTACTAATAGACATTTCCTGCAGAGTGACACCTTAGCATTTCATTAGTTTATCACTGCACAGTAGTTTATTTCCTTTAAATGTCCCACTTTCTTATCTTCCTATTGCTTCTCTCTTATGATAGTGCATATGTGTGAGGTACCACACTCTGACTGCGTGCTAGACAGTGACATGTGAAAAGAGATCTACAGACTTTTTTTCTTTTTCCTTTCAGAGATCCCATAATAACTTCTAGTTATTTATTTTATGATCATGCAGTAATACTTTATAGTTCTGTTGTATGGGCATACCTAGTATAGATAATCTGTTGGATTTGTTTATGAATCAGTAGTTTAAGCTGAGTTGAAATGATAGAAGTGAGAAATGCAAGGGACATTCTTCATTGCAATGAAGTGTTTTTCAGGAAGCCAAATTACGAATTTTAAATGCTAGGAATGTTAATCAACAAACTTCTGATTGGAGTAGTAGTCACATTTGACTGAATATACACTGCGCAGCAGGATATTCTGCTTATATCCTGACATTGCATTGAGTTGATAGAGTGTCTCTTACAAATAAAATGCATGTTGTAAATATTAAAGCAGCTTTATCTGCTCTAATAAGATAAAAAGTGTGTGTTACCTCATGCATTAAAGTTTGATTGAATGATTTTTTTGAGTCCTCCATAGGAAAAGACTTCGCATAGCAATGAAGCCATCCAGGTTAATTTAAGAATAGTGATAGTTAAGTATGAAAGAACATTAGAGTGATTTTACATATGCACAAAATATTTTTTATTCATTTTCCTACAAATCTACTTTTTTTGCACCTGGGAATAACCAGGTGCTATGTAAATAAATCAGGTAAGTTGAGCATCAAAAGGTAAGGTATTCAAGGAAAAAAATGACATAAGCATCACCCTTATAAATTAAGTTTAAATTGATCACTTTTCAGAGCTTAATGACCAAACAAAGGTATTGTACATACTCCCCTCTTGAAATTTCTTTAGCATATCTCACTAAAAATCTCTCCTCATTTTTTTTCTTGGTTACTTACCAATATTTTTCATGTCCTTATTTTTCTGCTGTTTGTAGTATTGTATGCACTCTTTGAGCAACAAGTACTTATGTAAGGACTTCTGTTTGTTACGTCTTTGGAGGTTCAACTTAATTTCATCATATCTTGATAAAAGTTGTTTTGCCTTTTGCCTGATAATTGTTTTGCATTTATGAGGTCTATGCCTTTTTATACATTCTCTCTTAAGTATGCTTTTGATAAAGGAATTAAGAAAGCAGAGCAAGACTAAATGATCTGTTTCCAAGATTTCTTCTGGTTTGTATAGATTAGTGGGAAAAATAAGTACAAGAAAAAGCAGTTATTATTTAGGTTTTTTTTTTAGCCACACTTCACTGTGAGATCATGTGGGAACTAGCAAAAAAACCCAAAAAAGAATGAAAGAAATTTTTAGTTCTCCTGCTTCCAGGCTTATCCTGCTTCATTTCCCTAACTCCCTGTTACTCTATATCTGTGCCTTTTTCTGTGTTATTTCGTAGGAGTGGAACATGGATAAAAGAAAACATATGTTTCAGAGTTTTAATTTGGTTTCTTGTCTTTTGCCAATCTCCTTTAGATCTTTAGGCTCAAACTCATGGGACATAAATACTGAAATATAGAGGTTCTCAGTACATTGGCATTACTCGTGTAGTTCCTTGAATGGACTTCACAAAGCTAAGCATCTAAGTGAATCAGAGAGAGAATTAGGAATATAAGAAGGGTCTTTGTAGAATTCTGCTGTTAATTGTTTCCTTTTAATTCTGGAAGGGTTTTTCAATAATCCAATCAGAAAATCCATTAAAGCAGTGTGATTGATGTAAGATCTGTCACAGTAAGAAAGAAACCACTGCCAAGATACCAAACAGGTGTTTGGGATTGTTCATACCATCTGAAACAACACAAGTAAGGAGATATCTAACAGCACTGTCACGCTCAGTTTTTCCTTGACAGAGACTGTACACATACTGTCTCTAAACAGGCATTTTTCTTTATAGTACTCTCTTACAGGATATTCAAAATTATTTTATTGTAACTTCTGCCACTACCTGGACTGAGCCTCAACTGGTACAAAATCACTTGGAGACTCAGAGCAGACTTAAGTAATTCTATCCATGCTTAGAAATGGCACTCAGAGTGTGATTTGTTGGTAGTATAAAAGACCTTGATGATATTTGTGCCAAATGAAATGGATACAATAAAAGGCTGGATTAACATATCCTCTATATAATTTACTTAATTTTTCCAAAAAGAAAATTAACTTTGTACTACAAAATAGTTTATGTAAATAATATTAATCTTCACTAAGTAATAATGTGTTTCTGTGGTTTTTTTCATGCAATATAAACCAGCTCAAGGAGTTTAACCTTATTTCTCATTTTAATAAGGCACAAACCTGAAATATTATTGTAGTATTAATTATACAGGATGATTAATACTATTATATTGATATTGCACATTTGATATGTGGAGAAATAATTAAAATAGTATGATCAGAAAAGGATAATAGTTTTAAAATATCTCTTACTTTGTATGGGTTTATTGAATTTATTTTAACTGCTTCTTAGATTTGTGCCTCTGTATATTTGCTTAATTCTAGATTTCAGACAGAACTCAATTATGATGTTTTGGAAGTTCATGATGGACCAAATTTATTATCTCCACTTCTGGGATCTTACAATGGTACACAAGTCCCACAGTTTCTATTCAGCAGTAGCAATTTCATTTATCTTCTCTTTACAACTGACAACAGTCGTTCTAACAATGGATTCAAGATTCACTATGAAAGTAAGTCATTTTGTATTCCCCATCAATACTTATACTAGTCATAAACATATAAAGGTGCTCTTGGGTCATCTTTGCTAAATTCATGTTATTTTTCCAACTGAGAAAGATTTAGTGAGTTAAACTGCAAAAGGAATGACCAGAAATTTCAGTTAATTTAATGTTATTGCTGTACTGCTCTATTCTTTAAGAATCAGAAATTGGGAATGATAAGAAAATGCTTTTATTCTGAATGGTACTTTTATTTCTTGTTATTCTTATCTTTTATACAATGTTGTGTGAATAAAACTGCATGAGATCAGGAAGATTATGAAGATCTAAGCAAATACCTAAATTATTTTCCTTAATGTTATAACTGTAGCTCCAACTGAAGGTAATGGGGAATGCTGTTTAAGGTTGTGAGCAGAAAATGAAGCTGTGAAATTTATTTTTTGGGATCTGAACACCTGCATATGTGATTTGTTCAGACATATAGTTTTTTTTTCCATTTTTATAATCATGGAAACTACATTGCAGAAACCATTTGTAATGTTTATTACTTTATGAATTCTTAAAATTTATATAAATTGCTATATTATCATAAGGATAATTCACAGAAAATGTGAGATAACAAAAACTTCACTCCCACTCACAACATAGTAAATTACTTAAATGAATAAAAAAAAAATTATAAATTGTTTATGTAACTTTTATCTTTATTTTTTTTTTTTTTTAATAAATTTTTCAATCTAGGTGTAACTGTTAATACTTATTCTTGCTTGGATCCTGGCATACCAGTGCATGGACGTCGTTACGGACATGACTTCTCTATAGGTTCCACTGTTTCATTTAGTTGTGATCCAGGTTATAGGCTGAGTCATGAGGAGCCTTTGCTATGTGAAAAAAATCACTGGTGGAGTCACCCGCTCCCAACTTGTGACGGTAAGGAAGAGTGGATTAAATAGAGAAGTTGTAAACCCTACTTTTAGGGAAAAAAGTACTTAGAGGAAACACATTTTATACGCCCCTGCATGATGAAAACTTTAGTCATAAAAGTAGAAAATAATACATAATTCTTTGAATCAGCAGATTATTGAGGATCTGAATATATATTACTGATTACCAGTTAGCCCAAGGCATGAAAATTTAATGTAAAGCACTTACTACAAACTACAAATATTGGTGTTTGTATATCCATCTATGACATACTGCACATCAGATGCAGTTTATTTATACTGACTCAAAATCTGCGTTTTCTCCTATTTCATGTTGATCACTGTGTTTCTAGCTTCTTAAAAGAACTTGGCACACGTCAATCACAGAATCGATTTGGGCCACCTTATACTTGATGATTAAGTGTATGATTGTTAAACTAGACAAAAATGATATTGAATTACATGTCACACATTTTGTAGTCTTCAGCATATCATTTAAAAAAGCCAAAATAATCTATGAATTTCAGTCAGCACTTTTATCAGAACTGTCTGTTTTTATCCATTTCCTCAGTTAGGGTGATATCAGTTATATTTCATGCATGTTATATATATTGTAATGTTTATTAAGTTGTGCATTAGAGATGTTTTCCTCTCAGAATACCTGTGTTTTCCTTTGAGCACAGTACACACTTTTCTGTTGATAAAACTGTTATCAGGAATCCTGTACCCACATAATTCTAAAGTAATATTCAATAATAATAGGAAAAAAGTACTTTACTTTTATGAGCTACATAATGCACATGATAATATATTTTTCTAAAACAGTTATTAGGGTGTTAGCACACTCAGAAAGAAAATTCTAAATTTGAATGAAGACTGAAGAAAATCTCACTGAATCATGTGTGACTTGTCATATGGAAATATATTCACTTTCACTGTATTTCTTTACAAAATGGTAGGGTGTGCTTTTGGTTGGTTTTTGGTTTGGTTTTTTTTTCCTTCACATTTTTTAGTAAGCAAATGCTTTTTACTTCATCTTTCAATAGGTTGTATGTGTTGGATAAGACAGTACTCAGAATTTGTAGCGGTAGAAAGGGGTGTGAATAATCACTTTCCTGAAAATTATACTCTGTGGTTCAGCAAATGCATTTCCTAAAGGATTCTCATTTTCAGTCAGTTTCTTGGAATGAAGAATTGCAGGATTCCCAGAGCTCACAGTCAAGTGAACTGTATTCTGCTGAATATGCCATAAATGGAAAATGTGTTTTCTTATGGTGATAGGCACTAGATGGTAAACATCTAAAACAAACAATATTAACATACTCCCTATGAATATTGTGCTCCTCTGTGAAATAAACTTACATATTGTGATAAATTTCTCCCTCAAGTTGCTGAACTAGCATGCAATTCATTAAGTAAATGAGATTATTTTTTTACTGCAGAGCACATTGCTAAATGGCAATTGTCCATTAAATAAATATGCTCTGAAGGCAGGATCAAGTACATTTATTCTAGTAAATTTAATCAATTCAAGGTTGAACTAATTTTAATTTTATTGCTGTATTTCTTCTCTGGTGTACTATTTTTAAATAGGATCCAGAGTCCTTGCACCCCCAGGGAAAAAAGGGCATTTACTAAATGGGCTGTTCTTTGCATAAACTGCAAGTATGGGTTTGTATTAATTATACCACTAATAAACACATTGGCCACTGTTTCTACTCATTAAATATATTACTCTGGCAGTTTCTGAGGAGCAGAGTTCTTCCTTGATTATTCTTGTAGATAATTACATCATGTGGTGATATGCAGATAGATCATGATAACTTTGAAAATAAATCATGACAGTTCATGAGTGTTAAGTGTTTTAGAGGTGAGGGTAGGAGAAGCAAGAATTTAAGACTTCTTAGAAACAGGTCTTCCTCAAAGTAGAAGATTGTGTTGACTGCAATTCTATTCTTTGGAGGACTATAAAATAATTTTTTCATTATGTGTTTGGGTGTTACACAGATAAGCATCATGAAAAGCCTATCAGGGAAGTCACAATTCAGTATCTATAGGAACATTTAGACAACTCGTATTTGAGTAATTGATGCATGAAGAATTTCATAGATAATTTCCTTAGTTTTGATTTTTATGTATATCTATTTAGATAAGATGTGAACACTATTTTTCAGTGTACATATGTATTCTGTGTCTCTGTGTGTATACATACATATGCAAACAAAGTTTGACATGTACAGAAGTATAGCAGAGCATTTCTGAAAAAGAAAAAACCCAAATGATAATTTAGAGCTCTCTGAGCTTTGAGTAGAATCTATTCCTGCCCTTTAAAGATACATACTTAAGAAAAATATTTTCAGAATAATAAAATAGTTATAGCTGAAAGGAACCTGAGAATGTCATATAGTCTAAAACCATGCCCTAAAAAGCAGGTCTAAATCAGGTGTTAGATCAGGTTGCTCAGGATCCTACAGAACTGAATTTTATCTCCAAGGAGGGAGAATTATTCTTCTCTAAGTAACTTGTGCTATTTTCAGTAACATCTAAATATATTAAGAAAAGAGGACATGTGCAAGAAGTCAATGAATAATGTCACAATCTAATTTGAAATGTCCTAGCAATACGTCTGTGTAGCACAGCTGCTATGACAAAAGAAGACAGGTAAATACTTGCAATTGTTAATGCAGTGGTCATAAGGATGGAAAAAGTATGTTATAGAAGTAGATTATGAAAACCTGCCTCATTTAAGTGATCCAAAGTCAGAGATACTAATGTGCTTTGCCAGCCTTCCAAAAGGAGTTCCCAAGAGGGAAAAGAACATTATGATAGTCTAGCAAAAGAACAAATGGGTAAAAATGGACTATGAATAAATTTATGCTAAAAAATGTGAGCCTATTTCTAGTATTGGAAGATTGATTTTCCATGATAGTTTTCTAGTAGCATGAAATATGGCCTGAAATGAACTTGATAATTATATAAATGACATAAGTCAAGTGCTTTCATTACAATTGTTCATGTATTTCAGGGATGAAACATGGCCTGCATGTCTCCTGCTGAGAAGCTTATGAGTAGCCTGAATAAAAGTTCTAAAATGGTTTAGGCTGATTTTCAAAAATGTAAGGTCATTTACTGAGCTAGATTTACTTGCTGTCACTCTTATGACTGATCATGTTACTGATCAAAACAAATGTAGTTATGTTCATTTAAAATAAGCAAACAAAAAGGAATCAACCTAACATTGTGAGAAATTATTTCACAAAACAAGTGACTTAGTACTGAACGGTGCTATTAAATTTTAATCTCCGTTCACAGTTATACAAAACTTAAATTGTTACATCATTTTCACCACAGTGCTGTAGAGATACTTAATACTATATTTCAAGGTACATATCTGTATTTCATACAGTCACTTCTGTATTTTGTACTCTTTATTTTTTATTCTCTTTTTTTGTTATTTTGTTTCTCGTTATTCTTAAAACATAATAATGGAGAGGGAAATTAGGCATGTGTTGATTGAGCTTCTCTGCTTGCATAACAAAAATAATTATTCATTAGTGTAATAGCAACACAAAATTCAACATCTGAACACCAGATAGAGCTTCAGTTATTTGCTTCTGTACTCATTCTACTTTTAGTCTTTCCTAGCCTCTATCTCTGTATAATCAAATGAAATAAAGGTTCCTTGAGGAATCTGGAGAAATGTGTGAAGTTTATATTTGGCTGTTTTTATTTTCATGTGTTTCTGTTTTCCTTTGCACTCTGAAAAAAATATCTGATACTAGTAGTGATATTATATGCTTGGGCTGTTTGCCATCTTATCAGGACCAGTGCACATTTTATATTTCAGATCTGTCAGCTTGGCTTTGTTTTGTAAAGTGCTGGTCCCTTGGTACCTTTTTTGCCATCTGCTAGCCTTCACAGAGTTATACTGAGTGCCTGATGGTGTGCCATAGATATTTTGTCACTATTTGCATTCCTGAAAGGTTTTCCAAACACCCATTGTAAAATTCATTATTTGTTTGGGCTCTTTCCTACCATTACAAAACTGATTGCATTTTTTTTTTCATATTTAATAGGGCTAACCTAAGTTAAGGACAAAGTAGCTAGTGCTCATCAGAAGCTTGAGTAACATGTTGTCATAGCCCTGGTTCTGTTTTACTAATGTCTAAATATACCAAGATCAAGTGATCAATGGACAGTGGTTACTTTCATTGTCTCTTCATGAGAAGTGAGGAGGAAAATTAGTATGCTGGGAGGTTATCCTCTGTGGCAACAATTATTAGGGTTTTTTTAATATATATAAGACAATTCTAAAGTATAAGAGCCTTTTAATTACTAAAAGTTGCTCAATTAATTCAGTATTTCAAAAGCTCTGGGATGGACAATTCAACATTAAAAGGTAATGTTAATTATGAAGATATTCATGTCACTGTTGTAATGACTTAATTTTTGTATGTTGTATTATTTCACACTGTAGTTCAATTTTTATGTTGCTCAATTACTGATTACTTTTACAAAGTCACTATTAATACTATACAAAAACTTATTTTTATATTGGCAATTGTCATTATCACTTGCATTGTAGATATAATTAGATACAAGAATGCAAGTCATTCTTTCCTGTAATAATATTTTCAGTCAGTAATTCTTCAATAGTAATATCCACTATACACCATTTTAACTTTACAGTTTTAGCTTCTGGCTAAAGTGATGTTGTTCGGCTCCATATCTTCTTGTGTCTTCATCTTCTTGCTGAATTTATGACTTTTCAGAGAGTGTCAAGAGAATATGAACATACAGCTAAGACAATTTGCTTTTCATCTTCTTAGGATCTATTAAAACACTTCTTAATTAGTCATTGCTAATATTTTGTTTCATATTGTATAAAAATGAGCTGTAGGTATAAGTGGAATTGCGAAATCATTCAACCAACTATTTTTAAGTTGATTTAAACCTGGAAGTTCTTTAAAAAATAGTTTTCTTATATTTTCTCTCATCTGTAAATTTTATATTAATTATTTTATTATATTAATTATTTGTTACTATTTTCTTTGTTATTTCTAGCCTTATGTGGTGGAGATGTTAGAGGACCTAGTGGAACGATTTTATCCCCTGGTTATCCTGATCTGTACCCAAATTCACTGAATTGTACATGGACTGTGGATGTTACCCATGGAAAAGGTAAAAAATTTCTTTTTCTCACTTTCTGCCTCTTAAATAAGACATAGTAAATTCCTAATTTCCATGAGAACCAAGATAATCCTCTTTCCTCCCTTCTAATCTGTTACTAAGTTCTGCTTGAACTGGTACAAAATTAGAGTAATACAATCAATGGCCCATCAGTCAGAAACTTCAGAGTTCTGGTCTTAGTGTCTCCACAAAATCCTGTTCCTTAAAACTTGTGCATGTATTCATGTAATTTATTACTTCCCTCATTTCTTCTTTTTGCTTTCTATACTGAAAGGTCCTTGACTAGGCGTCCTTATAAATCAAGTGTCATTACATTCCAGATACTCTTAAAACTGTATTTATTAGGCATGATTGAGTTTTGTTAGAATAAATGTCTTATGACATTTGAGACAATCCCAAGTATCCAATATATTGTAAAAAATGCAGCAAGAGAATTGTACTGAGAGCTTCTAAAGCTACAAGTGAAGTCTAGAGAAGATAGCCCCCAACACCTCTTTAGGTGGGCACAAGTTTTCTACTTTTAGACAACAGAATCAAGCACAGTATGTCTAGCTTCAGCCTTAAACATCTCTGGGATGTTTGAGAGGAGTGAGGGGGAACAGAAACAGGAAGGGGAACTATTTGTTTGTGTTTTGATTACATTATGTCTGCTATTAAAAATCTGGTGTTCATGAAAGTACTCAAAGATCATTAATTTTCATATATTGTGTTTTCAATCACTACTGGATCTTCCTAAGCATTACAACATCAGATATGTTTACAGAACCTGATTAATGGTTTTATAATTTCTGTGCTCAAACTGAAAATGCCATTACACTGAAGGTCTCAATAATCACTTAAGCTAACTAATATCTTCTCCTATTTCTTTTTCTTAACTTTTCTGTGCATTCTACCCAAAGATCATGGTCTAACTCTTAGTTACAGAAATGTAGAGAAAGTAATGTAATTGTCTATCTCGACCTTTAAGTCTTTTTATTGCTGTTGTGTTCCAGGATATGTCTTCTTTTCTAAATGTGTGATTTCTATCTGATTGTTTGTAAAAACCCATATCATTGACAAATGCCACATCTCATTGAAAGACCTCCCTTTTTTTTTGAGGAAGTACTGCTGTTACTATATGATACATTACAATAAAATGACACATATTTTATAACCTTTTCTTTCACTGCTGCTATACGAGGATACTGGTGACTGTAGGAAACAATGTTTACCTTTCCCATGCTGCCATAAACAGTTTGTAATTTTGTACATAGTGAATCATTGGATTTTACATAAAATTGCAAGCGTGTATCTTTGAATTCTATAAATCAAGCCTCCGTGTTTTGCAGCTAAAGGCAAAAGTGAAAGGTAGTGCCAAAACAAAACCTGCTGCAAAGATATTTTAATACTAAAATCAGGAAAGATGATAATTTTTAGGAAAATAGGGTTATCATCATTTTCTGAACCATGATTTATAATGAAATGCATGATTTTAATCCTTGGCTTAATTACACTGTTAACAACATGGTATGTAAATCTAATTCTACTTTTTTTAATAGGAGTGCAATTCACCTTCTATACCTTTCATTTGGAAGATCATCATGACTACTTATTAATAACAGAGAATGGCAGTTTCACACAGCCATTAGCACGTCTCACTGGCTCAGAGCTTCCTTCACCAATCAATGCTGGTCTCTATGGAAATTTCCGGGCTCAGTTGCGCTTTATTTCAGATTTTTCAATATCGTATGAAGGATTTAACATTTCATTCTCTGGTAAGGAAATGATTGTAATACCTGACTCCAGGAGACGATTTTTTCAATATTTTCTGTAAAGAGGAAAAAAGAAGTTTTAAATTTAAATTATTCTAATGAATACATAAATTGAATCATAAAATTACACAAGTTCTTTCCTAAGCAGAGCAAATTCAAAACAAGCAAAACTCTGTGTCTCTGTAGATGCATTTTTGCTACATGATAAATATGATGGTAGTCAATTGCAAGATACATTTCCAAGACATAGGGGAGGAAACAGAACTAATCTAATTTCATTTGGTGAAATTCCAACCTGAGTGTCAATTACTTAGACTTCTGTGCTGTGCCATTGTTTTCTTTCATGTACCTGGGATATTTATGGCACTTACAGGAGTGATAAAGCATGTTATGTTAATGCATCTTAAGAACATTGTGAATGTGTTTATTAATATTACTAGTTAGCATAGTATAACTGCCAATTGAATGTTCACATATCCATTTTCTTTTTAAATCTGAAAGGTCCATTGATAGTCAGGTGGAAATTTGCAGAAATTACTAGCCTGCAATATTAGAAATATGACTAATAGTTGTTCTCTCTTGTACAAGCTGACTTGCTCTCTTGTTCCAGAGTATAATCTTGAGCCTTGTGAAGATCCTGGGATCCCCCAATTTGGTAACAGAATAGGATTTAGTTTTGGAGTGGGAGATATTCTGACATTCTCCTGTTCATCTGGATATCGTTTAGAAGGAGCTTCAGAGATTATTTGTCTTGGTGGTGGCCGACGAGTATGGAGTGCACCTCTGCCAAGGTGTGTGGGTACGTGGTCAGCTGCTTTCATTTGCTTGTATGTGTAGTCATTGTCCATGGATTTGCCAATTTACAGCATGGAAGAGCATGGTAATACACCTTTTACTTCGTAATGTACTTTCATACTCCCCATATCTCCTTAGACATATTTATTTTAATCTTTTCTTAATATATTATTAGAACTGTCAATGGAGTTAATAGCTGATACCTGAAATAATTTTGAATTGAGGGCACAATTCTTACTATTCTTATTTTGATTAATAGTTTAGGAAAACTACATACAAATTTAAATCAGCATTTACTAGTTCAGATGCCTAATAATTGACTCTTTTTCATCAATGCAAGCTTTCATATGATACCTGTATTACAAAATTTTGTAAATGTAGTTAGAGCACTTAGATCAGAGTTATTTCATAAAACTAGGGCAATGTATAGGAGTGCAGTCCTACACATTGCAGTCCTATACTGGGCTTCCTGTGTAAGGTGGAGAACCATATCCTCACAATATCTTCGAAACAGTTTTGGTTTTAGAGTAATAGCTAAACTATCTGGGAATAAACACTTTCTGGTGGTTCATAACACTCCTCACTCACTGTAGAAGTAGCCTACATATGTAGTTTTGCCTAGAAACTTGACTTTTAAAGGCTAATGTCTGAGCTGAATTCTTCCTAAATGTCTTGTCAGTGCTGTTGAAACCATTAAAACAATAACAAAATTTCTAAAAATTAGGATATTTACTTAAGTGTCTGTATTTATTTTTTATTTATTCAAGAGTATATGATATATGGAAGGGTTTATATGTGAAAATATCTTTATTAATGTTCATTTTAAATATTTTATTATACAAAATTATATGATAGTAAAACATTAATTTCTTCCAGAATCTGATTGTACAACACCCATTGAATGATTATATAGTAGCTCTTATACAGTGTTACTTATTGTATCATAATTTTCATGTCCAAACTATTCCTATGCTTACCATAGTATAACAAAAGTTCTGAATTTGGCATATGCATAAGAGACATTTATACATGTGTTCGCAGAAGACATGGTTTAGAAGCTGAGTCAGTGTAATGCATGAGTAGAAGTTATTTCTGTGCTTTAGTAATAAATTTCTGAAAGTCTTAGTATACTGCAAATGAATTGAAAATTATCAGTAAAGAAGAACTTGTGCCCAAGCATGAATGAAAAAGCTTGCTATGTTTTGTGTTTTTTTTATGACATAGAAGATAATGTTTATGTTTTTGTGTTTGTGGAGAGGGAAGAAAAGAGAAAACCTGGAATATAAGGAGTTATTTTCCGGTCAATGTATTTTCTCTGTATCTGAAAATGAAGCATAATCTCTGCTAGAATGACTTAATTAGCCATTTTTCTTCCATAAATATGAAGTCTTTGTCAATTTTACACTTAATTTATATGCCATAATAATGAAATTCAAACAACTGGAGAGAGAGATTCCTGTGGACCACTGTTATTGGATTCAGAAATTTACAAACTGTTGCTATTGCTCATGTTTGTCATTTTCTGCCAAAGCGATTAACGACTTTTAATGCTTCTGATAGCTTATACACTTTCACATACACATAACCTTAATTGGAAACCAACCTCTATTCATAGTATTTGTTTGATTAATTCATACAAGACACAGGTAAACTGGAACAAGCTTGATGGCAGGTGACCAAGGGAGCTGGAAGCTGGAGCACTGACACAGTGAAAAAAAGATGAGAAAAACATGTCTTTTCAGCCTGAAGAAGCAACAGTTTCATGAGAATGGAGATCATTAGAAGATGGAGCAAAATTCTTCACAGCAGTTTATAACAAAGATGAAGGAAAAGGCATACACTGAAAGAGTTTCATACTGGAAATAAGTAAAACTATTTCACAACAAAAATGCTGAATAGTTGACCATAACTGCCTGAAGAGGTTGTGCAGTCTTCATTCTTTGAGGTTTTCAAGATCCAACTGGTTAAAGCCCTGAACAATCTGATCTGGCATCAGAGTTTAGCTTTCTTTGAGCTGGAGGCTGGACTAGATGTTTCCTAAAGTCACTTCCAGCTTGAATTTGTCTGTGTTATTGATCCTATATTCTCATTATGGGTATAGTCCAGTCCCATGGGTCATGATATTTTTTTCTGTTTTCTTAGAAAACATTCATAACAAATGGCTTGGCATTGTTACAAATCTTCACTCTCTACTTTGACCTGTGTCTTGGTCCTTTAATAGTACATGTTTCATGATTTTTAAACTAATTCTGTAGTCTTTTCTTATGTGAACCATTTTGTTTTCTTTAAAACAAAATCTTGCATATATAATGATAGTTTACTACAAAATACCCTTTCAATAGGCACTACAGTCTAAAGGACACCAAGAGCCATGTAATATTTGTTACACACATGATCGAGCTTCTCTAGACAGTCTTACCTCCGAGCAGTGCAGATGGACACCATACTTCATCGTTCAGTCTGTGAGACAGGGATTTTTTCCCAGAGTGGATGCATTTAGTAGTGTAGACACAGGAAATTTTACTAAAGTATTTCATTAGCATATACTAAAAGTACTTCCATTCACATCATGGCCACAGTTCTTCTAGTCATGTGATGACAGATAGCATTTGTGGCCTTTAAAAACAGCATGGGAATAAACAGGGTTTCAGAACAATTGATGTTATCTGCTACTGCTTCCTAGTTGCTCCTGATGTTCAAGAAGCACAGAGGTTAGGACCAATGAGAGTGACTTTTTCTGGTAATGTTCATATGTCATTCATTGACTGCAGATGGACTTTACAGTATGTTGGACTACTAGTAATCCTGAACTAGACTGAATTCAAAATTTGAAAAAGAATGAAATCATAAATATCTTGTGAAAATTTCTTAAACAGGAAAAGGCTGAATTTAATAGATTAACAGTATGCTACACTAATTTTCTTGTTTCCAGTGCTTAATTAAATTCAGTGTGATTTGGGTTATCAGATCCCTTTTTTTTTGCCATGCAGTTAAATAAAATAATCCTGGGTTTGGTAATGCATGTTTATAGGTTTACGTATTCATACTCTATTTTGGTTATACACATCTGTATTTTTTTGTTCCTAAGAATTTTACAAGATTCATAACTCCTTGTTTTCCTTTAGAATTAAGCTTAGCAGTCTTTACCAGAAGTTTAATGGAATGGTGTCTTAAATATGTTTGTAACACTTAATTTAGAGACAGAAAATAGACAATAATATGGTCACTCTGGCAATATACCTAGTCTATGGACCAACCATTTCTGATTCTGAATGAGTCATCACAGGATGATTTTCTAGTGTCTATTGTATTACTGGAGACACACACTATTTCAGAAGAGCAAGACCGGCAACAGAAGGCACATTCACCAAACGTGAGATAGGTCTGCTTGATATGGTCCAGAGATTCTTGGAAATGTATACCTACACAAGATTTCCAGTAGACGGAGAATGTTTAAGAGTTAGTCTTCATTTATAAGGTTTCTTTTCAGGAATTTTAACAATATTATTTTTAAACATTTTCTTATTTTTATTTGTAACTTCTAATCTTCAATCCATTTCATTCTTTCCCCCTCCCCTCTCAGAATTACTGTTTTTCTACTTGTTTATTTTTTCTATTGTTTAGCTATTAAATATAGAATAACCTTTTCTACTGTAATTAATACCATTGACTATGTTGTGTATTTTAGTAACACAATACTAGAGAAAAAAAAATCTTTTTTTCATTAATATGTGTGAAAATGTATCTGCCTGTATATATAAATATTTACACATGTAAACTTCTAGGCTGCTTTTATTTTACTTTGGAAGAAAGATCCTTTAAAATGTTATACTTATGGAATGTGCCATTAATATGATCATAGCTCTCCATATTATTTATCATACTTTAATGTATTGCCATTTAGAAATATTCTTGTAGCCTTCAATCACTGTCATGAATATATATTTAGAACTAGATTTTAGATGTCAATGCATTTTAATAACATAGAACTAGGTTGCATTAACATTTCCATTATTAACATTACTACAAATATTTGTGTTTTCTTATAAAAATATACCTTAACATTTTCATTTGTTTGCAGCTGAATGTGGAGCCTCCACGACAAGTAATGAAGGAATCTTATTGTCCCCCAATTATCCTCTTAACTATGAAAACAACCATGAGTGTATTTATAGCATTCAGGTACAAGCAGGGAAAGGAATCAATATTTCTGCCAGAACATTTCACTTAGCCCAAGGAGATGTTCTTAAGGTATGTAATCATGTAACTTATTTGTTATTTCTGAAGTTGTAGTTCCTCATGTCATTAAAGCTCATCTGACTGCGATAATGCAGTATCAGGTAAGTTTATATTAAGCATCTCTTAGAAAATACATATCTAAACCAATTTCATATCTAAAAAGTTAAAAATTAGGCAACCTGAGTTGTTTCCATAATCTGTTTCTTAAGTAGGCGTCAACATAAATAAAAATGTACCTATGCATGGTACTAATTAATGAGTAATTTTCCATTAATCTTAAAAAACAAAAACCACACCTCAAAAATATCTGCAGGCAGATTCCATAAGTGAACCTAAAACAAAAAGGAAAGGAACACCAAGTGTGAAAAGTACTGAGATAGAAACAGAATATCAGTTGATTGTTGGAATATTTTTTTTCCATTTTGTAATTAGTTTATGTACTTGGTAGTATGTAGAGTGAGAGTCGATGTACCAGTTGAGATTGCACTTATGTGGGAGAAAAAAAATGGTTTTAAGAAGTATTTTTGATACTGTAATGAAGCAGGGTTAGGTTTTTTTTTTTGTTTTTGGGGGCGGTTTTTTTCTTGCTTCTGCAAAACTCTCAGTGAACAGCAGGCAGATAATGGTGTCTCAGTTATCCAAAAAGAAAAACTGACATTAAGGGTTCCCTTCCCCTGTGCTTGGCTCAGCACTCTGTGCTTCTTTGGAATATAGAAGGGTTTTGAGGGGTTTTGTGCAAAGAGTTTGAAAGGAGGTAATGCTCAGGTCATTTTGCTAATTTGTGTCTTAAGAGTACTCACATTTGCTATCATAATGCTTTTAGGAATATTACCCTGAAAAATGAGAAATAGATAATAAATGTAGGGGACAAAAAAACCTTCAAACATATGGGCCTATTTCTGTCTTTATATTAGTGCTTCTATTTGCATGTGATATAAATTATGTATTTGACAGGGTGATGACAGCCTCAGTTTTGAGCTGCTGATTTTATGTTATTTCTTGTCTTTATAAAGCACAGATTTCATACCCATATGTCTTTTATGTTCCAATGGCAAATCTCAAAAATGGTTTGATTAAAATACACAAATTGAATACATTCACTATATACTATATCCTTGCTAAAATTTTACAGCTTTAAATAAGTTAGAAGAAAAAAAAACATTAAATTCCATTTAAAGCTCAAAAGTTTAGTGTAATGGTGCAGAGCCCACCCCAGGCCGCATTGTGATGTTGACACCAGCCAAGATTGTTCTTGCTTTAGTTACAAGGCCAGTGGGCTCACCTTTGTTCTTGTTTCAATTGCAAGTGTAGTGGGCTGGTATAATCTGGCACTTTGTGACGTTTCCTACCAGGGCAGTGAGTTGAATCAATCTGACACCTTCTTGTCCTAGTTAAAATACTGAGTTGGGATGATTACATCCTCTGTAACCAACTTGGAACTCCTGTTGTCTGGGAAATGTACCTGAGATGTCTCCTGCCTGGATCAACAAGGCTGCTCTGAAAGTTGCCAAGATCACTTGGCAAGAATTGAAGCCATAGTGGAAAAACACTGACCAAAGGCATTCATCCTGCCACTCGATAAATACCAATCTTAAAGTGAGGGCCTTTAGAGCAATCTGGCATGGCAGCAGGGTGCTACCTAGTATCTCATGACATAAGATTGATTCCAGTGATGGGAAAGAGTAACTCACTATAATTTGGTCTTGTGACATTCATTCAGAAGAGTAATTCGCTATAATTTGATCTCATGACGTTCAAAGATTGTTTGGTACAAAAATTTAGAAAGCAAAATCTTAACCATAGAATAACATCTATATCTGTGTGTGTGTAAGCAATTTAATTTAGAAACTTTGTTGAATATATAAGTAAATCATTGTGTTTGATTCTAGGTGTTCCTAGAAAATCATATAATCTAATTTTGTACTGCTATGCCAAAGCAATACAAGAATCACTCCAACTTGATTCTGACTCATGTCCCCTGTTTCTGCATAAATCATTTCTCCTGATCCCCAAATAAATCACTACAACCTGAATCTAATCATTATATATTCCTTCCACAGAGTAAGTAATAGAGCGAACCTTGCCATTGAACTCTGTTAAATCACGGTTTGTAGAAATTTGTATTCAAATCACTTTTTTCCCCTAATATCTTTGATGGTAATTCTCTAAGTGACTTTAAGTTCTCCACACCCTTCATAACAAATTGATGTAGTTGGCAGGATCCAAAATCAGGATTCTGCAAGAGGGATTTAATTGATTTAAATTATTTAAGTGATTTAAACACTCATCCATGACAGTTGGGAAGTTTTATTTATTCTCTAACTGCAAATGCAAACACAATCCCTCCTCCCCAAATTAAACATTACATTTATAAATTCAGATCATATTTATGTGATGTCCTCACTATAAGCCTCCTTCCCTATAACTTTTAAAAATATTGTTGAGTTATAGAAAACACAAATGCAATTTTCTATGCCTTTTCTCCTCTTTATGAATTAATCACTTAATAGATCAGGCCTTTAAACAGCTGGTAAGGATGGGGTTTTTTTCAACATGATTATTCTTGTTCATATATTTAACAACCTAGTGACATAAATCCATATGTGCTTTTAAGGCCTATGACAAAAAATACTCCTGTATTAAAAATAATATAATGATACTACTTTAATTCACATTATCTCAACTTCTGGATCAAATTATTAAGCTGAATTACTAACTCATTAAAAATCTTTAGTGAAATTCCGTCTTATTTTAGGAAGGTTAGAAAGAAAATGCTGATTTTGCAAATCTTACAAGAGAAAGTGGGCTGTTACCACATTCTTTGCAACTTACATGGTGTTATTTAAATTACATCTAGAAATTTCTATTTATTTCTCATTAACTCGTATGAAGCACATAAAAAAGTGTGTCTTAACTTGAGAATTATACTGCAAACTATGCATCCATTTATTGTCCTAAGGGAGATCACACTATCTCAAGAAGTGGGATGTTTGTTACTTTGAATATTTGAAAGTCAGCAACCAAAAGAAAAATGATATTTAAATTTCATGTTCAAATGAATCACATCACTGTCTTATCCAAATGCAGTTCTCCTGCTCAAAATATCATAGAGTTTCAGGAGAATTAGGATTCTTTAATTTTTGTGCCTTCATAGGAATAATATAGTCTTAGAAGTATTATACAGTGAGACAGCTAGTTATCCCCTAAAGTAGAATTAGCAGGAACCCTGGAAAGATGCCAGGGCGAAAGGTTGAATACGGTAAAATAGTTAACAAAAGTGGCAATAAATATGTGTGGGGAAATTCTAACATGAAGAATATTTATATCATGAAGTGACTTGTGGGAAATTCTGGTAAGACAGTGAGAATGGTTGATAGAACATTAATAGTTTTCTTCATTTAAATATTAGTGATACACACATGGAAGGAAATCGCTTACTCATATAGTGTTTAAAAATAAATCCTGAATCATTGGGTTTTATTAGTTTTAAGTAGCTTGGAGAGATTAGGAGACTTGCATTAAATTTAAGCTGGATTTTCTTTATATCTGTCATAATGTAAATACATCTGGAGGATAGCAGCAATTTTTCTGGATTTTTTTCTTCCAGTTACCAAAACAAAATGAAGTCCATTTCAGAAATAATTTTATTTTTAATGATTTGATTACTGATCTCAGTATAATTTTACAATCTTGAAGTCTTAAATAAATATAATCAATATATTTTAATACTGTTTAAACAATGTATTTTAGTACTGTTATATATATTTTAAAATTAGGTTTTAGTTGATAATCATTAATTTGACTCTTTTTTTGCTTTTATTTCTAGTTTTTACTTTGTTTAAGGACATTCGCATTTAAATGTGAAGTTGACTTAGAATTTATTTGCTTTTTTACAGTAAAATCAAGGGATTATGTCAAGACATTTTGCTGTGCTGCTTAAACTTCTGTACAATTATTTATTCATTAGAGATGGCTAGAAATTGCTTATTTTATTTCAACATATCATTATATGTAAAGTTTTTGCTATTACTAGAGGCATGAGGCTTTCTGCAAAATAGGATTTACATGTATAAGTCATTCTCACAGATGGGGAACAGGCATCCTAATATTTCGCATTTACTTTGTTGCCTTACTACTATAACTGGTGTATTTGTTTTGATTATATTGTGGTATAGATTCTTGTTTTCAAATGCAAACTTTAACAGCATTTCAAATTAATATAATTAGATCTTACTTAAAACTGAAGACAATGCCTTATTTTTTTACTAAAGTTTTAGATTTTCCCAATACTGTAATCTGGAAATTATTCAGAGGTCAATTTAATGATTTGCAGGTGAAATTTTTCTTGGACCCCATTTAGCAAAGTTATAGCCATTATACAAGTCACTAAATACAGGACATAGAGGTTGGGTTAGCAATTTCTGTGAAGTTATAGTTTAAATATTTTTATTAATGATAGGAAGGCAACAACCTGTGGTGTTTTAAAACAACCAAGCTTGTAAGGAACTTTTTTCATAACTGTAAAACTCACATTTGTTTTACAGATCTATGATGGCAAAGACAACACTGCTCACCTGCTGGGTGCATATACTGGGGCATCATTAAGAGGCCTGACACTAAGTAGTACTTCAAATCATTTGTGGTTGGAATTTAACTCAGACATGGAGGGCACTGATGAAGGTTTTCAGCTTGTGTATACCAGTAAGTATCTGAGAAAAAAGTACTAAGAGATTTATGATTTTAAAGGAACGAAAATGCTTTGCTCATAAGATGAAAATGCAGTCAAAAAGGTATATATTGATAAAATCAACAGCATATCACTCATTAAAGTAATATAGTTTAATAATTGTACCTCAAAAAATCCCAAACGTAGCACTTCGTGTAATTTGGCACTTAAGGCACCGTCTTCTTTTCTAGAGGGCTATTTTGAATATTTTTCAGTCTTGAAAGGATAAAAAAAAAACAGTTAACTGTGTTAGATGATTATACTGTCTAGATACTCAAGGTTGTCAGCTGAAACCAGCACTGAAACCCTCCAGCTTCTCTTACTTACTCAGGCAATTGAATAATGGTTTGGATTGAGACTCAGGGCATGTAATTTGTGGAAGAATTACAAGGCTTAGTTCAGGTTTCAGTTCTTTGAATGACACAGCACTGCCCTATTTGGTCTATGGCTTATAGACAGCTTGGGGCTGAGCTTCTCTACACAGGTCTCCATGGGTTGTCTCTGCATAGATAAGGCCTCAAATCGATCCAAGGGTGTGTTGCTTTTACAAACCCCCATGAGTTGCCTGCATGCACTAGACATTACCAAAAGTTGCTTATGAGCTATGAGCCAGACAACCCATACAAGTGTCCCCCAGCACATTCTGGTGCATGGGGCTGTTCCTTCCCAGGTATAGGACTTTGCATTCCTCCTTGTTGAAATTTCTGACATTTATGTCAGCCCATTTCTCCAGCCTGTCAAGGTTGCTCTGGATGGCAGCATGTCTTTCTGGTGATGTTATCATCAAACTTGCTGAGAGTAAACCCTGCCCCTTCACTCAGGTCATTAATAAAAATGTTGAACAGGAATGGACCCAGTATTGACCCCTAGGGCATGCTGCTACTTATTGACCTCCAACTAGCTTTCATTGCCATTTCTTTGCATAGATGTAGACAATGAAACCTTGAAAAAAATAACATAACTCTGATGCTTTTAAGCAGTAAACAAAATTGCCACAAGATGTAATGAAACATCCTGTGTTTTCAGGGACACATTGTGAGGATTCATGCTCTTTCAGCTGCCTAAAACAGCCGACTATTGATGTTCTAGATCCCTCTCACTATGCCTCTAGGTATCAGATGATTCTCCAGAAGGACACAATTTTCCCTTTGGGTCTGCTAGAAGTGTGTGATAGATGAAATACACTTAGGGCAGCCAAAACTCTGCTAGTACCTATGCTTGGACAGTGGAGTTACATGTTCAACCTCACAAAGGAAGTCATCATTAGTTAAAAAGACTACCTTGCTGCTGTCTGTAAGCAGACCTCCTAGAGATGAGGACATTTCAGGGATTAAGGCACAGTTTTACTTCTTTTCACACAATATGATCAATAATTATCTTAGAAGACAGATAATTCTAACTGGTGATTAAGTATCCAGACTGAGAATATAAAAAAATGTTTTTCATTTGGGAGTCGCATTAGCCTCTTCTAGAACTTCTGCAATGTATTGGTAAAAAATAACTTAGCTAGAAATGAGAAAAGTTCATCTCTGAGGTTGTGGAAGATCTTCAGGAGGTAATTCTCAGTGAGATATTAAAGCAAAAACTGGGAATAAACAACCATATCCTTTTTTTTTTCTTCCTTATATAAGTAAGCAGCCTTAACCAACCTGTAGCATTTTTTCTGTAATAATAAACATTTTTTCAATCAATAGTAATGTTTTAGTACCTGAGGAGAGATTGTGAAAGGCTATTAACTGTTGACCAGATAGACAAACGCTGTGTAGATGGCTTAACTGATTAATGTGGATATGAAAAATCCTTCATTTGCTCACGTCACCTACATACAGAAATATCAATCTAACACAAAATACCTTTTTCACCTACAAATTTTGAACTGCATGATATGGATGAAATATACTTCATTTTGAATAAAGTGAGATTTCAAGCTGTTTCTCAGTTAATATCAGAAAGCTTTATTTGGAATAGAAAATGTTCCCAGCAAATTACTGTTTATGTTTCCCCAAATGTTAATATGCTTCCCTGATTCTGTATAATGTATAAGTCATTTCTGTATAATGCATAAGCCGTTTTTTTTAACTTTTTGCTCCACATCTCCTAATTCTCCAAAACATCCAAAGTGTTTGGCTTGAGTTCTCTATTCAAACATATCATTGCTTTCTGCATGTAGTTTTTAAATTTACAAAATACTAAATGCAGGATTATGGTAGGGATTGATGAATATAACAGTAATTCTTTGTTGCCCTAGGTGCTATTGTGCTGTTGATGTAACTGTGCAGAATAACAACAAAAATTCTGCTGTACAATTTGGTTTATGACCTTTTAAATATCTATTCACAAACTAGATTGTCATCAGAGTAAATGGGCAGTCACTTTAACTAGCATTTTATAATTTATCACATAATTTTAGAACTGATTGATAATAATAGTGAATTTTCTTCTCAGTCTTTAATTGGACTCTTAAGAAAAATGATGCTGTGACACAGTCCAGTTTCATTCTCTAGGTGAGAGATTTAGTTATCTTACTTAGACTGGAGAAACAGCCTTAAATCATAGAATCATAGAATGGCCCAGGTTGGAAGGGACCTTAGAGATCATCTAGTTCCAATCCCCCTGCCATGGGCAGGGATGCCACACACTAGACCAGGTTGCTCAGGGCCACATCCAGCCTGGCCTTGAACACTGCCAGGGATGGGGCATCCACAACCTCTCTGGGCAACCTGTTCCAGTGCCTAACTGCCCTCTGGGTAAAGAACTCCTTTTAATCTCCAATCAAAATTTCCCCTCCTTGAGTTTATAACCATTTCCCCTTGTCCTATTACAATCTGACCAGCTAAAAAGTCTCTCCCCTTCTCTCTTATAATCCCCCTTTAGGTACTGGAAGGCTGCTATAAGATCCCCTTGAAGACTTCTCTTTTCCAGGCTGAATAAACCCAATGCCTTCAGCCTGTCATCATAGGGGAGGTTCTCTAGTCCTTTAATCATCTTTGTGGCCTCCTCTGCACTCGCTCCAAAAGGTCCACATCTTTTTT
>VWZO01007893.1:638858-860832 GCA_013396975.1 Bucco capensis
TATCTCTCCAATTTTGAGATAAGGATATCATGAGGGACTGAATCTAAGGCCTTACAAAAGTCCAAGTAGATGACATCAGTCAGTCTTCCCTCATCAAGTGCTGCAATCACTCCATCACAGAAGGCCACCACATTGGTCAGGCATGATTTGCCCTTAGTGAATCCATGTTGACTTCTTAGAATCACCTCTTTATCTTGCATGTGCCTTAACATTACTTCCATGACAATCCGCTCCATGACCTTCCCAGGCACAGAGGTGAGGCTCACCAGCCTATAGTTCCCTGGGTCATCCTTCCTAGCCATTTTAAAAATAGGGATGAAATATTTTACTACAGGAAGCCTGAAAATGTTCCCACTGGAAAACAGAAAATCTTAATTTCATTAATGTATGTGTAATTTTGCAACTACAGTGTTTTGTTCCTACCACAGGTTTTGAGCTTTCGCATTGCGAGGACCCTGGCGTGCCACAGTTTGGATATAAAATCAGTGACCAAGGCCATTTTGCTGGAAGCACTATAATTTATGGATGCAATCCAGGTTACACACTTCATGGAAGTAGCCTTCTAAAGTGCATGACTGGAGAAAGAAGGGCATGGGATTATCCTCTGCCATCATGTATAGGTAGAAGACTTTCTTATTTTTTATTTACTTAAACTATTTATCTGCTTTCTGAGAAGTCACCGCTTGCACAGCTGATTCAGCAACGAGCAAAACTGAGGAGCTGGAACCTTGCTGGACAGGCAGAAATAAGTCCCTGGTGGGGAGAGAGGGAACCTTCAGAAAACTGTAAAAAAGCAAACTGGTTTTCCTCTGTAAAAATTAGAAATTATAAACTTGTTCAGTGTTGCTAGATGAAAATTTGAATTTCATTCAGTTTGTCAGTGAGTATTTTTTCCTTTACATCTTTACTAGAATAACAGACTATGCTATTCTCTGAGTTGAATAATTATGAAAGTTTTGGGGTTTTTTTAGAGTATTTAGAATTAACAGATTGGTAAAGTGTTTAAAAAAAGATATGAAAGGCCACCTGTCTCTGCAAATTTTCTTTTATTATGTCAGAAAATCTATCAAGAGTAGCATTTCAATTATATTTTATCACTGAATTCACAGATCATAAGGTAATAAATCTCACAGCTAAATATTTTGGATGATGTTAAATCAAACTAAAATGTCATTTTGACTATGCCAAGAGATCTAATCAAAGTATTATTTTGGCTTCATAAGAGAGAAAGCATTAGAGGGACTTTAAAAGGAAAGAATATGAAATAGGATGGCTTTAAAGATCTTCAGGGATCTACATTTTAAAAAAATGAGGCTTTCTGAAAGATTAAGTACTAAGATTATTAAATACTCAGTTTTGCCTAATGACTGACTGAGGCCAGCTAAGAGGGCGTTACTTGGCATCTGTTAGAGTATAACAAATCCTACAGCCTGAGAGTGAGGACAAATTTTGAATAATAAGTTTTACAACTCTTTTTCCAGGCTGAAAGGCCAATTTTCTCCTTCAGTAACCTGCTTTTATTTAGTATATTTCATCTTTTAAAAAAATATTTTGTACATACTCATTTATTTAGTTCTATTAATTCTACTGCTTTAGGGTGACATGGTGCTCTTTGATTTGGTTTGGGTTTTTTAAGTAACAATCTGTGTTCCTTTCACTATATAATGGTATGTTTTCTAATTATTACAGAGTGTTCAAAAATTATTAGAAAAAAAAGATGCCAAAGTTAAATACGAATGTGTTCAAATAAAACCACAATTGCAAGTTCCTTTCCCAAGTCATTTCAAGTCCCTATATGTTGTCTTACAATCTTAGGGCATAGCCAGTTTTGTTGTGTTACTTATAGCAAGAGAGTATATGTATAAGGTGATTGCTCAGATTATTAGCTGGAAGACTATCTTTAATGAATTAGAAATAATATATAATGTAATTTTTTTATTAGCTGAATGTGGAGGCCGTTTTAAAGGAGAATCATCAGGAAGAATCTTGTCTCCTGGCTATCCTTTTCCCTATGACAACAATCTACGTTGCATGTGGGTGATTGAAGTAGACCCAGGAAATATTGTCAGGTACTGGAGACAAATCTCACAACGAATCTTTGTGATTATGTAATAACCAAGGCATACATGTACAGTTGAGGAAATATAGATTGGGGATTTAAAATTTAGGATGCAACTTAAGGCCAATATTTTTGGCATACTAAGCTGGAATATCTAGGTTTGTCTTGAAACTTGTCTATTTTACAAAGAACAATGTCTGATGAACATCAAGGTTTAAATTTGGTTATGTTTTACAAAATGTTGATGCTCTGGCCTCTCAATGTGAGAAAGATGTTGAGCTGCTTAAGCAGGTCCAGAGGAAGGCTACAAAAATGATCTAAGGACTAAAACATCTCCCCTATGAGGACAGGCTGAGAGAGGTAGAGTTGTTCAGCCTGGGAAAGAGAATGCTCCAGAGAGACCTTAGAGGAGCTTTCTAGTATTTAAGCAGCCAACCGGAAAGATAGGGAGGAACTCTTTATCAGGGAGAGTAGTGATTAGGACAAGGGGTAATGGTTATAAACTGAAAGAGGTTTCATTTAGATTAGATGTTAGGAAGAATTTTTTTTACTGTGGGAGTGAGGCACTTGAACAAGTTGCCCAGAGAAGCTGTGAATGCCTCTGCCCTGGAAGTGTTCAAGGTCAGGCTGGATGGGGCTTTGAGAAACCTGATCTCATAGAAGGTGTCCTTGTCCATTGCAGAGAAGTTGGAATTAGATAATTTTTCAAGTCTCTTCCAGCCCAAACCAGTTTATGATTCTAAGACTGAGTATGTGCAAAGTAAGAAGTATTGTAGTTACCAAAACAGTCTAGTGGAAGAGCCTACATTTTTAAAAAATCCTGAATTTGTTTAGTTGTTTTTCTTAGACATTTATTCACACTATATTGCTAATTGCATGAGTGTACAGTTCTATTTAATTTGTTTTGATGAGAATGTGACGCTTTGTATTATCTTAAGAAAAGCAAAACTATTTTCTGAAAAGATTCTGTGGATACTTGTACACTACTCGAATGGTTGAAGTAATATATTACTTAGTGGTAGACAATTCACATTTGTTTTCTTTGAAATACATTTCAGTATTGGATTTTTATATACCCAAAGGTAAATGTGTGAAACATTATGTAAAATTCCCCTTGGAAACCAAATTTTAGTTGCTTTATTGATTTAGTTTTCTTGTGAAAGATACATTGTTGAGTAATATGAAAGCTGACGATCATGATATTCTTACAGCCTCCAGTTTCTTGCTTTTGATACTGAAGCATCCCATGACATTCTACGAGTTTGGGATGGTCCACCTGAGAATGAGATGTTACTCAAAGAAATTAGTGGATCCCTTGTTCCTGAAGGTATTCACAGTACACTCAACATAGTAACAATCCAGTTTGACACAGATTTTTATATCAGCAAATCTGGATTCGCCATACAATTTTCAAGTAAGTTGATGAATTTACTTTTTTTTTTTTTAATATATATACAGTGGTTCACTCACAGTCTTGCTGGAAAAAACCTCAGTGAAAACGTTCCTGACTTTGATAGGGAAAGAATTGGCCTGAATGAACAGATTGGTTGTAAAGCTATATTTTTACCTAAATAAAAGAATAATTAATTTTTGTCCTTTGCTATTTTGACTTTATTTCAAGGGCAGCTGTGACAGTTCTAGAATGCTTATAATTATGACTAGTGCCTTTCACAAAGGAGGTGATGTAAGCATGTTGAAGGCCCCGTAAGAGTTTCTGCTTAAGGAGGCATCTGTGCAGAGTTTTCATTCCTGCTGCTCTTGTATAGGACGAAATGGGAAATAACACTACAAGAACAGCAGCGTCCTTCTCCCTTTTGCCTTCTAGCACTATTTTATCTTATTACAGGCAGCATGATGCCAAATCTAAACAGTGGCTTAACTGTTATAAAATCCCTTTAGACAGTTTTAGAGCTGATACAGAATAAATCGAGTGACCTTTTTTTCCTAGTTGGTGAAATTTGTATGTATTTTTTCAAGATTAGCAAGATTTATTCTGATATCATTTTGTTTAGCAGTAGTAGTGTTTCTAACATTAGTTGACACAGAGACTCGTAATAATAACATTATTAAGCTTGTTGTGCTTCCTGTTCTTGGTTATTAGCCTTGTTTTCCCCTACGCTTATTAACAAAGTTAAAGATATTTAATGCGTAGTGAAAGACTGCCTCTGCTCCATCTGTTGGTTTTGAAGCCATGAACAGAGCTTTTAATTCCCAAATTCCAAGATGTTTTTGCCATTTCATCACCGTAAATCCTTTCAGAGCCTATCTGCTCCATTATTTAATGTTGAGGCCAAAAAGGGAACAAGGAGAGCATTATGCACTGAACTTATTCAGGTAGTCATTTAGGGTGAATAGAATAAGAGATTGATGTAGACTAAGAATGGAGTTGCAAGGAAAAATAGATAGGACATGAGCGTAAAGCCATAAAGCAGCTACTGATGTACTTCCAGTGCTGTATCTGAAAAGAGGATTTAGAGTTTTCTCTGAAAGGAGAGGTATTTTATTTAACTTTCCATGCTCTTGCAGTTGATTGAGATCTAAAGATGTCAATTTAAAGGATCCTTGAAGTGTTACTACCTCACCATTTCTCATTCTTTAGCGCAGCGTCACAAAATGACAACGATACTTCTCAAGTATTTGATGCTGCACAGTTTGGGTATATATTTCTTATTAGAATCACAGATTTTAATTTTTTTCCTAAATTAAGATTTTAAAAAATAATACAGAAATAGCTACACATCCTGAGTTACGCTGTTGTTGTATGGATATAGTATTTTATTAACCAGGAAAGAGGAGGAAAGAGAAACATAATTTTGTGTAACTTTGTTTTATGCTTTCATATACTTTATTTGCATATATAATGTTGTCGGATTGAAACAGATGGTGTCTGCATACTTTACCTACACTGTAATTAACAAACAGAAAGCTCACACAGGGGAGGTAGCTGCTTTTACTTTCATCTTGCCATTTCATGAAATTGGGTATGAGTATTTAACTGGACTATTGCACTTTTTACTTCAAAGGAATACTATTCAATGGCAAAAGATATTTTATGGCCAAATCTTTTTAAGTTCATGAATGCTTTATTTTTTGTATCATTTTATTAATCTTTACACTAAGAAGTGTTTCTAAAAAGTGAATTAAACATTTCTTTATCCCGTTTTATCAAATTCTTATACACAATTCTGCATCTGTCATTTATTTGATGAGTGAAAGTACTCATAATTGATAATGTAGTGTAATTTGAATTTGACTGCTTTACAAATCATCCAATATATACAGAAAAGTGATTTGTATCTGTTAACATAAATTACAGGTGAGATAAATAGCATTCTTCATGAAATTTAAGTGTGGGGGAAGGGAAAGCCAAGAGAAGCTGAAATGTTCTGTAATTAATGGAAAGAAAAGTGTAATTTAATTATTATTGCATATTAGAGCTGGTACTGTTAATATGGTTTCTGTCTAGGGCTGCCCAACAAAATCCTCCACATAGCATTTAAATGGCTAATAATTTTGTGAAATTTAGAGGATGGGAAGGAGAAAAGAGAGATGAGATTTTCTTATCCATTACTCAATTAGTGGGATTTGTTTGTTTCTTTTTGTTTGCTTGCCTTTTTTGGAGGGGAAGTAGTAGAACTATTTCCGTAGCTTTAACATTCAAAATCTCCTATAAGTAATTAATATGGAGAAAACTATTTTGTGCTGAACTTCTAAGGAAAACTCCAATCTCTTTATGGTTGACAAGGATACGTTTTCTGTTACTGCAATTGTGCATTATTCTTAGAGGGAGAAGAGAAAGTGACGGATTTGGGGTGAAATAAGGGAGCTCAGCCTGCTCATGCTTCTGTACTTTTCACCACAATCATGATTTTGGATCATGTCTAAATGGGAAGAACAGATTGAATAATGCAGCTAGAGAACAGGTAGCAGTGGTCTTCCCTTAAATTAGAAGAGTGAAAGGTCAACAACAGGCCACAAGAAATATACAAACAGGAATTATCTCTTACAGCATATTTTTTCTAAAGTGTCTGAGCCAAAGCATGAAGAACCCAATATATACTGGAAAAACATCAATGGAATCAGCAGTAAATTCTTTCAATAATAAATTCTGCACAAAATGGAAAATTAGACCTTCACAAAAGTGAAAAAGAAAGAAAAAGAAGTGTGTATTTGTGCAAAATCAACAAACTGTGTCTATGCTTAGAATGTACTTAAGAATTATGACAATGCTTGTAAATCTCTGTTAGATCTGCAGTAGAAACAGAAGTTAAAATTAGAAAAAAAAAACACCAACCCAAACCAAACAACTCAGTAGGGCTTCTGTTGGTAGAACACCAAATAAAACCACTGTAGATTTTTATTCTTTCTTTTTTTAGGAAAAGTTACATAGAAAGCTGGATTTTATATAGCAAATACCAGGCTGACCTGATTCTCAAACAGTATTAGAGATGCATGGAGACTGCAGCGTCCTTATGGGTAAAGATATTACATGGAACCTGGAGCAGCTTGAGTTTTGAAGGTGCAGTCTGTCAGATTGATCCAAGTATTAAAGACCAACAGTTCAACAATTATAGAAAACCTTTTTTTAAAGTGATAGGAATATAAAAGAACATGTTGGTTTAAATAAGTTAGGAATTCTTTTATATACATATATGCTGTGTGCTATGAAGAGCTTAAAATTTGGAAGGCTTAGAGCTTATGGCCTATTTTTGTGCTCTGGGGAAAAAAAGATGATAAAGTAAAATACAAATTTTTATTTTTTTTTCTCTAGTCCTCAAATAGCATAAAATTCTTTTTTTTCTCTCCAGAAGACGTGCACAAACTAATCAAAATGAAGACTTAATTTTGTCTCAGGTTTGGAAGTCAGAATCTTTACTCATATTAGACTTGGCGTGCATTAGAGAACTAAATTTAGAAATTACTGTTAATAGCAAGAAATCCCAAGACATTTATTATATTGATCTCAGCATCAGTTGAGTCTATTACTGCCTTGTCACACTTTTAATGCCCTGTTTCAAAGTATCTTTCCTGCATGAAAATGGAGCTGTCATCTTACAGCATTACAATGTTATATCAAATTCCCTGAGCTTATGAACTATCAGAAATCTTAGGTCTCTGGCAGTAACTTCCTATTTTTGAGGCAGGAATAATCAAATTTTGATAATTTAATTATCTGATTTATTGTTTAATGCATTTCAGTGTCTTATTATTAAAAATACGTATTCTAATGTTTTTATAGCCCACAAAGGACATTTGTAGACAGATCTGTGTTTAAACTCTTTCTGGCTATGACTGAATGCTGGTTTAATGGCTTCACGAGCTCTGCAGGAGCATTTGTACAGTCATGTACAGCTAATCAAATGACAATTTGAGATACTTCCTCCTCTCAACTGCTCAGAACATCTGTTCATATGTGTTCTCTTAGGACAAATCCAAACAAGTACGTGAGGGGAAATTTTTTTACATGGGTTGACTGCTATGAAACTCCAAAATAAGCTTCTACCCCTCTTGCTTCAAGTCACATAGCAGGAATGGAGTAAGATAAGTAACTCTCCAGAATAAGTATGACTTCTGCCTGTGCATTAGCACATGTTTTCTGGCAAACTGGTGGTCTCGTATTCAAAGCCTGCTTTAGAGCATATGTTGTATAGATATCTGAGATATTAAATCTCATCTTTGGCTATTTCTGTATTAGCAAGCAACATAGACTGAGAATAGGTGATATATAGACTGAAATAACTAGTACTGAAACACTACTGGCAGCATTGCTCATATTCAGAGATATTCTAGTTCAGAGTTGTTCTGGTGTAATTCAGAAGTGTATTTTCCAGTTTACTTCCATCCAAAGGGAATCATTTCATTTGCTCCAAATCTATGCCCCAGTGTAAACCAAAACACAATCTGTAGTTTTATTTCACAAATTTACTAATCTCTGAAGTGTGAAATGCTAACAATGAAACATTTTCTGTCACTCTGACCATGCAGAAAGAGATTCAAGCTCTGGGTGTCCAATCTGTCCACTAATGTCTCACCTATTGAACAGTTTGAGTGTTTTGTTCATCTTCAGACTGAAGCTGGAGGTCTTGGTAAACGACTGCCTCTTTGAATTCTTAATCTAGCAGAAATCTTTTCCCTCTCCAAACTAACACTGCCCAGAGAAAGAATAAAATAGGTTTCTGCATTTCTCTATCTTCAGTAGAGAAAAAAACCCTCTCAGATGATTACACATAGGTTTGTGCTGCACACCCAGTTGTTCTTGGACCTGTCATGATGCATGCACTAGATAAGACTCTTTTTGGAGTTTTTCTTTTTCCCATCTAAAATGCAGTTTATGATTACAAATCATACCTCACTAGTTATTCAAGGCAATGTAACCATAAGAGAAGTCTTTTCTTATCTCTGAGTTTACAATGATTGTAATAGAGTAAAACCTTGATGTATTCTTTTCTTACTTTATCTATCAATTTTAATATCTCACAAAGAACTTTAGAACATGAACTTATGAGGAACAGTGACACCCTGCTCTACTCATTTTGCAGAAAGCTATCAAGACTGCATTACAAGGATGATGGCAACTTTATAAGGACCTTATAACTCCCTTTTAAGCCTTTTGTTTACTCCACAGATTTCTATGGGAAATAATGAAGGTAGTGATTGATCTGTCTGAATATCTAATAGGGGACATAAAAACTCCAGTTATTGTGCTGGATTATGCACTGTAAAACAGTATAGATACTACAAAAGGAGACCAAAAAATAGAATGAAAGTAGTTTCCATTTTTCTAGAATTGATTTCATCATGTTTTAAATAAGGCACAAGAGTGGTGTTCTTGTTTATGGCAAGATTCAAGGCAGGTAGCATTTATGGGGACAGAACAGAGAGTCTCTTCAACATGGGCTGCTCTGACTGGCCAGTACCAGTCAAAAGATACAGTATATTCTGTGTCCTATGCAGTGAGGAATGCAGATTAACATATAACTGGTTTTACTACTTGCTTCAGTCTATGTTTACCTCAAGGATTTCTTTTTTAATTCTGACCTGCATTAATGTTATGACCCTTTTCATATTTGATGAAATTTCACTCCTGTATGATCTAGCTCCAATGTCTTATTCTTTTGTATGCAACATTTGCAAGATCTACTAGTATAGTCCAGTGATGTTTAGTAATCCCATATTTTAGTGGTATTTTTTCTAAATTAAAAACCAGCATCTTATTTAAAGACATAATCAGGAGTCTTGATCATTTTATCTAAAGCAGAAATTTTAAAAACTTGCGTGATCATATAAAAAAATCACTGTCTTTCATTTATTATGCAGTAGTTAATATTTTAAATAAATATTTATTTAATCTTTGAGGAATAGGAAAGAAAAAAATTCCCTAACTTCTGGTCATACTTGATAATTTTATTTTTTAATTATTTTTTCCCCCTCTACTTGGGACTTATGTGGAAAAAGAACCCAATAAAATGTCCCATAACTTCATAGAGCTGATTCTTTTAAATTTTTTTCAGTATGTCTTGAAAAGCAAGATACTTTCATTCTTAGGGAAATAATCTTTTTAGAACAAGATTTCTTCCTCATAAACATAGTAAATATATAAATCACCACATTTCAGATGATATATTGCTGTCTGCTGGTATTAGCTCCCCAGGAAGAGGGCATCTGAATTAAATCTTAGTGCTGCCACTTTATATTTATGTTACACAGATTGCTGAGCTCAGTGGGACTAGTTCCACAGGCAACTCTTGACATTTGTTATTTGTTTGTAATACATATAAAATGTTGCCGTTCTACATTGTATATAGGAAATAACATTTACTTAAATAAACATTGATGTGTTTACTTTTCACATAAGCTTACATATTTTGGTCCATAATATATTGAATAATATTTGAACATAGTAAGTTAAATATAGGTAAAATACCTACAAATCTCTCATACTTGTAGTCAATATGATTGTGTGTACTGTCTTAGTAATAATCTGTACTTATGCATTATGTGTAGCTGTATATTCTCTCAGACTAAGTCCATGCATACTTTTTGTGTGGGTGATTTCTTTACTATTAAAAAGTTTAGCATAGTAGATCTGTCGCGTGCAAGGATATAAAAATGAGTGATCAATAAAAATTCACTCTCAGATTCAGTACTAAATTATACACTATACATGTATGTAAGAAGTATAGAATCATGGGGAATTAAAGATGTGTATAAACGTTGCTTATTGGACAATCTGAGGTTCTTAATCTATTGTTTATTGTTTTTTTTCTCATTATTCATATTAAAAATTCCTCTAAGAATGCTGAGTTTTCAGAGTACTTGGAAATCTCATACTTTCCTTTTTACATATTGCAATGCTCCACAACAATTAGTAATAAAAAACCAGCAGTCTGTTGGATGATTTCTCAAACTGTTAGAAGTTTGAAAATTTTGGATTTGCAGAGCTTCCTGATTGGAAAAAATGTAATGGGGCAAAAATGGATTGAACAGCTGACTTTAAAAAAAAATATTTTATTTTTCCATTCTCTGATAGGCTCTGTAGCTACTGCCTGCCGAGACCCTGGTGTTCCCATGAATGGAACTAGAAATGGGGATGGAAGAGAACCTGGAGACACTGTCATTTTTCAGTGTGACCCTGGCTATGAACTGCAAGGAGATGAAAGAATAACCTGCATTCAGGTAGAAAATCGGTACTTCTGGCAGCCCAACCCACCAGTCTGTATAGGTATGCAGGAAAAAAAAATCAAATAACACTTTCCTAAATTTTGAAATTCTGGTGTAATGAATCACATTGCTCTAGGAACTTTCTTTGAAGAACTAATGCATACAAGGACTGCACATCTGATAAACTATTCTGTATAAAGCTCTGATGGACATTACCAAAATCTTTCCTCTGTAGTTGTTAGTGTATTAGTTCTCATACTTGCCTTCGCAAGGCTAGATCAATTACAATTTGATGATCTGTGACAGGAAAAGCAAGAAAGTCTGTGTTGATGACACTACTAGGTTTGCCATGAAACTTGAAAAATGTTACTATGTGGAGGACTTGGTTAATGTTCATATACCTGTATGTACATATGTATATACAAAATATCAGGCAAATGACAGTAAATTTTTAGATCAGGTGAAATTATATAAGGGCTAAAGTTGGATGTAACAGGAAGGAATGAGAAGATGCTAGCTTAATTTGTTTGGAAGTCTTCATACACCAACTTGTAGGAAGACAATACTCATTGTAGTTATGGATACATTACTGAAGTTTTCTACTTGCACTACTCGAATTCTTAAATGACTTGGGATTTATTTCACGTGACAGGAGAAAATACTGTATATATTTACCACTCAGTTGACTTACAACAACACATCATCTTGATCTGTACAGATCATCTTTGACTGCCATCACATGGAGTGTACAGGACAACCAAATGATTGGGGCCAGTCAGCAGGGGTTTACAAAAGGCAGGTGCTGCTTGAATAACCTGATCTCCCTCTATGACAAGGTGTCCTTATTGGATGAGAGAGAGGCTGTGGCTGTGGTTTACCTGGACTTTAGTAAAGCCTTTGACAGCATTTCCTATAGCATTCTCCTGGAGTAACTGGCTGCTCATGGCTTGGGTAAAAAGTTGTCCAGATGATCAAGCCCAAAAAGTTGTAGTAAGTGGAGTTAAATCCAGTTGGTGACTGGTCACAAGTGGTGTTCCCTAGGCCTCAGTGTTGGGCCTGTTCTGTTTTTAATATCTTTATCAATGATCTGGATTGGACTTGATGGTCCCCTACTATTTTGTGTGATCAAGTGCAACCTCAGTATGTATGATGCACTATAAACTTGGAGCAGAAGCTGGAAAGATGCCTGGTGGAATAGGCCCTGGGGGTGCTGGTCAACCGCTGGTTGAATATGAGCCAGCAGTGTGCCCAGGTGGCCAAGAAGACAAATAACATCCTGGCTTTTCTCAGAAATAGTGACCAGCAGGACTAGGGAAGTGACAGTATCCCTGTACTAGGCACTGTTGAGACTACACCTCAAATACTGTGATCAGTTTTGGGCCCCTAACTGTAAGAAATACACTGCAGTGATGGAGTGTGTCCAGAGAAAAGCAACAAATCTGGTGAAGGATTTAGAGCACAAGTCTCATGAGGAGTGGCCAAGGGAACTGGGATTGTTTAGTCCAGAGAAAAAGAGGCTTGGGGAGAACCTTATTACTTTCTACAACTACCTGAAAAGAGGTTGTAGCAAGGTGAGGTCTGTTCTCTGAAGTGACAAGTGAGAGGACAAGAGGAAATGGCCTCAACTTGCATTCGAGGAGGTTTAGATTAGACATTAGGAAAAATTCCTTCACCGAAAGGGTTTTCAAGCACTGGAACAGGCTGCCCAGGGACATGGTTGAGTCATCATCCCTGGAGGTATTTAAAAGTGATACGTCCATTCTTCTTACTATGTATTTACATTTCTGGACCACAAACATACCACATTTAGGAAATGTGTGTGTGCTTTGAAGATATTTTCTTCTTTTCTGAGTTTGAAAACTGCAATTACTAGAATGTTTTTGTTGAATTTCATTTATATTGTTACAGTCTTGATCTGACTTACTAATCAGTGCTGTCTGGTGAAAATGCAGGTGATTGCATTATCAGTGTAAGTAGATCATGTTTCACTTAAAAACAGTATTTCATAAACATAAAATTCTTTCAGAATGCTTTGAACAAGAAGTAGAAAGTGGAAAAGCTTATCCAATCAAGTTTCTGCAGACAGAATTTTTCAAGTTCACAGTATTTTCAGAAAAGCCTTGATATAATGTTATACAAGCAAATAAAAGGACAGAGAGTTGAAAACCAAGCCCTTCACTTAGCAGTATTAGTATTTGTCTAAGAAATGTGAATAAGTTTTTTACTTCTATTAAAGCTTTGTAAATGCTTGACTTGTTTCTTGTTTAACTTTTGGTGGACTTTAAATGTCAGTGAACAGATTGCTGGTACTTGCTTCTTTTCCTCATACCTTCTTTCCTTAATTCCAATTTATTTTTATTCACAGCTCCCTGTGGAGGAAACCTGACTGGCTCATCAGGTTTTATACTTTCACCAAACTTCCCTCATCCTTATCCCCACAGCAGAGATTGTGATTGGACTATCACTGTTAATAATGATTATGTTATATCATTAGCATTTATCAGGTAAACTGCTCTTTACTTACAATTTTAAGTCATGTTTGTAACCTTATTATTGCCATTTGTTCAGAGCTTTGTAGGGTAACTTATGTACATTGAGGATAACTATCAAAGTCTATTAGTAATTGTTATTTTTGTTAGAAGTCATAACCATTACATGAGAGTTACTCAAACAGAGCGGGAGCTTGGGAGCTTATTGCTCCCATTCACTTAAAAGCATTCTCAGCACTGTCTAGTGCAGAAGTGGATGGTGTTCAACTTACAAAGATGCTCTTCCTGAGAAAGCAGAACAGAGTAACCTGTTCACTGAATTGACCCCAGTGCAGAAGAACAGTCTTTCATAATGAAGTCTATTGATTCATTGCATTTTGAATGAGACACTAACCTGCTATTTAAGCAAAATTTTAAAAGAAGTCTTTAAATTTAGTTTTATTGGTCTGTATCATTTCAGGATACATCAGCAGGATACTTCCTGTTATTCTGGTTATTAAATGGAATTATTTTAGCATTTTCCATTATCACAATGTAAGATTAAATTGAGCTTAATGGAATCCACAGAGGAACTTTTGTTGTCTGCATTGTATGTAATCCATAAAGTAAATCAATATATACATTATGTGTGAAAAAGGCACATCCCAACAGGGGCATATGATGATGTCACAGGAAAGGTAAAAGTTGTACTTGCAGTGTCCATCAAATGTAAGTCTTTCTCATCCTGGATATTTTACAATAGTGGCTTTAATGTTCTGATCAATGATGATGTGATGACTTTAGTGTTTCAGATCATATAGCTGTCCATTCTTGGTGCTCAGTGATACAGTGTTTTGAAGTATTCCTTCCAAGAAATCTAGTGACTCAATGAGATTTATGTAATTAACAATTTAATGATTTTGTTGGTGATTTCAGAATACTTGTAAGTTGCTAAGCAACTTTCTGCTATCACTTCATTTTGTTTGGTGAAGTATCATGAACTCAAAATATTTAAGAATATGCCGCTCTGTATGGAGGCCACTTAGATGTATGAGATCTTCCATTTTAGAATAAAGCCACAGTACAGTATCAAACTGTAGATGCCAAATATTGCCAAATTGTTCTTTAAATCTGTGCAGTTGCTATGATACTTGAGAGAAGCTGACAAGCTTAGTCTTGATCAGACTGCATACTTTCAGACTGTTCTGGAGCAAGAAGAAAACCCTTCCTGTATAGAACAAACTCTGGATACTCCACTGAGTATTGTTAAATATGCTTTTGAGTGGGACATACTTCAGCTAACCCTTTTAAACTTAAGAGAAACTATGGTACTTTTAAAAATTAAGATGTTGGCATTTCACTTTTGCATTTCTTTTGTGTGGAAATATTTTTGAAATAATCCAGAAGTTAAAAAATATTTTCCCTGAAGAAATTGTATCAGGTCTTCAATGCTCATATTTATTTTAGTTGGGAATTAGTGGGAAGTAGAGAGAAAATAATTCTAGTGGTTAGATTTTCATTCTTTTACTAACAATATTTTGTTAAACTTTTGTTTACAGGAATAGTAGTATAAATAAATTTGATTGACTCTCTACCCTTAACTAAAATTAAGTTAAAAAATAATGATTTAGTCATTTAACTATAGTTACATAGTTAATTACCTTTCAAAAAGTAACTAAAACTAAGTTTTAAAGAAAATACGATATTTCAGTGCTACACATTTTAATTTAAATTGATTATAGGAAAAGCACTTTTTGCCCTTAAAGTTACTGGAAGATCATCCTTGGCTATGTGAAAGTATCATCTGACTGGAAGCTGTGTGCACTCTCTTCTGCAATCGACTGCATTACATCATAGAGTATTTCTGCCAAGGATTCCAGTAAATCTGTGTTGTTTCTTTCTCTAAAGCCTTAGAAATTTTGTTGGATTTTTTTCTATTTGAAAAATTCACTTTCTTTTTCTGGCTAGCCGTTTCTTAGTACTGTTTCTTAGCAGAGAACTAAAAATTTAAGTATTTCCTTTGTTTCTAATAAAACATTTCCACAAACCATTATTCTGCAGTGGAGGATTATTTTTTCCTTTTATGAAAACAGTGATAATAACTTCTATTTAACCTAGTAAATGTGAAAATGTTAGGCAATGCATATTCTATCAAATAATCCTCTCTTTTGTTCTACAGTTTCAGTATAGAACCAAATTATGATTTTCTTTATATCTACGATGGGCCAGATGGTAACAGCCCACTGATTGGGAGCTTTCAAGATAGCAAGCTGCCAGAGAGGATAGAAAGCAGTTCAAATACCATGCATTTGGCTTTTCGGAGTGATGGATCTGTTAGTTTTACTGGATTCCATCTAGAGTACAAAGGTAAGTAAAATGATTTTTCTTTTCTATCAAAAAAGTTCAATGCATGAGTGTAGATTATAACCTGTTTTAGTTGCTTATGGTTTTCTGGCTGCAAAAGCAGTTTGAAGGTGCTAAGTATTTCAGGTTTTATTTTTCAGAATAGTTATTAAGAAATTGTATTTCTATAGTGACATTTTTACTGTTTAGTCAGCAACTTCAGGAGTCTGTCACAACTGTACCTTTGGGGAAAAGAAAATTACAGGGCTGTAACTTTTCCCTGGAGAAAATTTGTGCTGTGACAGATCATGTCTTTCCTCAGTTTTTGATTTATGCACCAGACATAATGGATTACTTTATCTTCTCTTTTTAATTTCTCATGTCGTACTAAACTCTATTTTATCCAAGCCTCTGCTAAATTTATGAAACACCAGTTTCTTATCATAAAGTCAGGAACGGTGATCTCACAATATCAGCTGTGTATCAGTACAAATATATCAGTATCAGCTCAATAACAAGAATAAATAATGTTTCTTTCTTAAATTAAATGATCCTTTATTTAAATTTGAGAATTTGGACTTTTGTTTGGGTCTGCCAGACTTCTCAAGTGACAATGTTATTGTTTTATATAGTAGTTATTAATGTATATGTGTTATCGTATAGATTTGCTAGTAAATAGTATCTTCTAACTTTTGTTAGTCCAACCAAATTTTTAATATGAATATTACAAAAGTTTTAGCCTCACTTTTTGAAATGTTTTACTGTAATTTGAAGTCTTGCCATACAGAACAGAAGACTGATGTTAAAAGCACTACTCTAAAACAACCTAAATGAATCAATGTGGATATCAAATACCTGCTTTTAATAATTTACTATGCTTTATAACTATTACTTGTAATTATACAGTTTTTCATATCATAAGCAGATGAAAGTAGATTAGATATGCAAATTCTAATATTGTTAACCACATTAGGAGAACTTCACGTTCTTTTGGAAGGTGTGAGGTTGGAATTTTGAAGTAATTATTCTGTGTTTCCATCTTCAAATGTAAATGTACTTTTATGTGTTTGCACACACTTTCCTCTCAGAAATACTACAACATAAAAATGGCCTTATGAGATCAAACCAACAAACTATTTAGTTCTTTTCTCCCTATTGTCCATAATTTAACAGAAACTTCAGCTTAGGTACGGCCAGAATAAAGTTTCTTTGTAATTAAAGCTCTTAAATAGCCTTCCAGGAATTTCAAAGCTCATACAGTCTTTTGGCAAACGTACCAACTTGTAGCAGAAAATTTCACAGTGCAAATGTGCCTGGTAAAAACCCACCTCTTTTGATGCATTAGGAAGTTGGTACTAATCTTGCAGAATGGAATTTTTCCTCCTTCACAAAGACCCTAAATGGTAAGGGAGAAAAATCTGGAATTTATAACTTCTGCTTGATTTGCAAATGTTTCTAAAATGTTTACCTTTTCGTCCCTTCTGCATAGAAATGGTGTTAATTAGTGGTGCCTAGTGGTTATTTTTGTGCCATTTGTTATGTCTTCATTATTAAACACATTGGTATTCACATTACAGAAGGAAGGTGGAAACAAAGATAAGAACATACACGTTTGAATTTATTTCAAGATTTTGAAACTAATAGCAATAAATAACAAAAAAGAAGATAAATTTAAAGAATACTTTCATCATTTGTCCTCCAGTAAGGAGAAAAAATACCCTATATGAATATATATCAATATATCATATGCACAAATACAGATACACATTTGGGGGTTATTAATTTTCAAGAAATTCTTGTTTGCACAGTTTTTTATTTTGTAACAAACTGCTTATCATAGAAACAGAATCGTTTGGGTTGGAAGGGACTTCTGGGGGTCATCTAGTCCAACACCCCTGCAGTGAGCAGGGACATCCCCAACATAGAATGTTTCCTATACTTACCAGTTTTCAGATCACAGATTTTAAAACCAAAGGATATGTCTTACCTGCTGAAACAATGTCCATAAATCTGATTTCATCTAAGTTCATCATTGGTCACAGTGAACTCTGGAATAATAGCTCTAGTAATGGAGTTTTATAAGAATTACCTAGTAAAAATACAGCAAACAGTGTTTTGGTCATTATACAGTAATTTTTTACAGCCTTTAAAAAGGAGAGAGACTATTTGATGTGGAATGGAAGGATTCTTGAAAACAAACAAAAAGGAACATTATGTGTCTACAGAATGCTTGAAGAAGACTCAGAGTATTCAAGAAAATATTCATAATGGTTTAGATTATTTTCAGAATTATGTTTGCATTTGTTTGTTCTATAGCAAAGCTTCGTGAGTCTTGTTTTGATCCTGGAAATATAATGAATGGAACCAGACTTGGAATGGATTACAAACTGGGATCAACTGTCACATATTACTGCGATGCAGGTTACGTTCTTCAAGGATATTCTACACTAACATGTATCATGGGAGATGATGGAAGACCAGGATGGAACAGAGCCCTTCCCAGTTGTCATGGTAAAAGCAGTTTTTCATTTACTGTAGTTGTTGTTGTTACTCTTCTTGCTTTGTTGTATAGAAGAAACAGGTACAATATTAGAAGCAGCAATTTCAATAGAGTTGTTTTTTAGGACTAAGCCCTCTTCAATTATATATTTAATAAAAATAACAATTTAATAACTCCAGATAAATATTGTTTTGAGTTTTTAATATCATTGGATAAATAGTGCTTTAAGTTATTATTACATATATAGGTTAATAGTAATGTCATCCTCAATGCCAACCTGTATTCTTGAATCAGCAAATTTACAGAAAAGTATAGAGATATCTACCATATAAATGTATTTAAATGGAGCATTAAATATACTCTGGAATACAAATATGTGGGTTTTCTTCCTTTTATTATTACTCATTTTAAAGATACATAGATAAAATACTTTGTATATACAACATTATATCATTTAACCTGCTGGACATGTGGTCTCTAGAAAAATTCAGCCTTGAAATGCACCAAAGATCCAATCATTCAAATGCTTATGCATATGAAGGACTCCACTTGTTTTAGGACTCTCCTGACTTTAGTTATGCTACCACTGACTATCTCAAGTGTAAGCATTTGAATTCTTGTTTTTCAGCATTTGATAACCAATTCAGAAAAAAATCTTTTCACTCGTTTTGTAAGATTAAGAATGAAACCTCTCCCATGTACTCAGATATTAATGAAGAACACAAAAATGCCAGATTATAAAACATCTGCTTTATAAATTATAACAAAATTTCTATATTAGCATGGTAATTTCAATTAATTTTCATAATTTGAAGAGAATAAGCTGTTAAATGCATTTTGAATTTGAGTATTATTTTAAATAGAATGTGTTTTTTCTTTGTTGTGTTTGGTTTTTATTGCAAAGTGGATGATGGAATAACAGCAAAACAGTAAAAAAATAGTATTTTCGTCTGAGAATATGGACAAGAAAAATATTACTAATAAGTATTCTCATTTTACTCATGTTTGGGGCTAAGAGGAAGGGAGAACTTCCAACAATCCAGATGTGTGTCTCAGCTCAAATGCCATGCTTTACTATGTATAGAATTTGTCTTATAAAAATGTGCATAGAAAAGCTTTTTCTCTTTTAAGAGGATTTGTCTCAGTAATACTTGATCTTTTCCATGAAAAAAAATGATCAGATAAAATAATGAATAGTATAAGGGTGAAATTGATACAGTGGTCCAAAGTCAGATCCTATTAAGTAAAAATTCTTGTTGCAATTAATATGGATATTTTCAATGAATGGTAGAATCTTAACAGAGGAAGATAGAGTACCACCCCTATACCCGTTCTGAATAAGTTGACATGACTTAAGACATGCTCCTGAGAGACAGCAGATGAGTTTGAATGGCCCAAATAGAGAATGGAGTTAAGGGTCTTACTTGTTTTAAAGTCTAGCCTTTTAGATAACATGCAGGAAAAAATACCTTCTCATTTCAGAATTGAAAAGAAAATTAAGGCCATGGGCCTCTTATATTTGAAGGACAACCATTTGGGATGACTTTCAGCATTCTCTGAAAATGTCTGGCACGTTAAGCCCCATAGGAGATCTTTGTTGAGGAGTGCTATGTTCTGGATCTGGTCAGGCTTCAGCAGGAACTGGCTGCTGAATTGCTCATTCTGTCAAAACTTGCTTTCCTGGGAGCATGCAACCCTAGAAAATATGAGTGTCTACAGACACTGAAAGTCAATAATGGATGATTTTGCAGTTAAATAAAAGCTGAGCAGAGGCTTTAAGGATCATAGAGGACTAGTTTTCTTAAATCTACTCAGTGCATAAAGCTCTTGTTTTTGCAATTGTATCTTTATGCACCAAATATTTTTCATGATCTAGTCTTATGTGCATTAGGCATGACTTGCATTTGGTTGAAATAATTATTTAATATGACTTTGAGCCTCTCTAATAAGTGTGGGAAGTGAACCAAATCATTGGCTTCATTATTTTATGAACATATGCAAAGATGATCCAGGCTAATATGCTAAGCTATTTGGCATTTCATGGTGGATGTTAAGAACAAGATGTAATTAACATATGGAAATACAATATTGCTATGAGAGAAATGATGAATAATGATCTTTCTTAGCTTTATGAAGTGTAGTTAATCTTAAATTTTTGGTAGCAAACAACAATTGTTTACAGAATAACAAAAAGCTGTATAGTAGGAAATCATACTTAGAACTGAATGTAAAAATCTTGTTTCTATCAGAAGAAATAATGTATTTATCACTTTTGGAACCATGATTTTAGTCAGCCAATTTTTTTACATGATAAATCATTGTCAGACATTATTACAAAGTGTAAGAAAAAAGTGAAAATCATCATTTTCACCATTATTAATGATATTATAAAGAACTGAGAGTGTTCTTGTCATAGGCAAACTTCATCTTCTGTTGAGCTAAATCTACTGCCAATTTTGAAAAGCATAGTTTAATGAAGGAAATGCTAGAAAGAAGGAGAAACAGTTTCAGCTACATGAGCTTTGATTTTTTTCTTTAGCCTTAACTTTTTATGTTCTTTAATACAAAAACTGTCTTTGAAATCATTATAAATAGATCTGTCTAGATGTAACTGTTACTTTGAATAAACATCAGGAATAAGCTAGGAAAATGCACAAAGAACGTTAGTATTATTGAGAATAGCATGTCTGTTAACTGACATGCAGTTTCTAATTTGGCAATAAAAGCATATGGAAAGCACAGACGAAAGCGTTTTTTAAAATTTTAAAATTTAGAATATAAAACGTACATGTTTGTTTGTTAATTTTCTAGTAGAAGATTGAAAAATACTATTCCTTAAAAAAAGTTATTCCAACATGAAGTTTGAGGTGGGGAGAAAAACAATTTTCAGCACTCGTTAGGTGTATATATATATGCTTATCTCTATTAAGTGTTAACATTCTTCCTTGAAGATCCTTTAGAACAGACAAGGTGGCTGCAGGCTATTCTTTTCTTAGAAGAAAAGAAGGTCCCTAACTTTATTGACACAGATAAACAAATATTTATCTTGCAAAGACTATAAGATACTGAAGTAAGGTAGGATTATGTAGTGTCAGTCAGTAACCAATGTCAGACAATTAATTAACAACTGAAATTAAAGAAACTAATCCAGTCATCTGCACTGGCTATACCAGATAAACACATATATTTTTAACTTTACCTCAGGCAGCAGTCTGAAGGTCCTCACTCTTGTTTAATAACAGTTCAGTAATCCACTCAATTGGATGAAGATTTGTTAGACTGGATATGTTGGTGATTAAATGTATCAGACTCACATTTTTTTCTCTGCACAAGTTTTATCATCTTCACACTGACTGTCACAGTGAGGACTAGGGAGAGTTCTGTGGAATAACAATACCTACTAGAGGAATGGTAAGCAATATCATCATCCAGCTTAAAGATGATAAGAATCTCTTTTAAGATCTCATGTTTCTTGAAGTTTCTCTCAGAAGCTGCATGCATAATAACATCTTTTTGATCTCACACTTCCTTGAAGGAATAGTATTTTCCACATGAAACTTCTAGTTTTTAGGTATTCACTGGAACCTTTTTATTATATATTTCTTTTTTACATCCTGAAGAGTAGCTGTGTCCTAACAGAAACTGATACAATCATAGAATCATTAATGTTGGAAAAGACCTGCAAAATCATCAAATCCAATTGTTGACCCAGTACCACCATGCCCACTAAATCATGTCATATTAACGAATCATGAATCTAACACATGCTTGTGCACTTCAGTGGTTACAGGAGTTGTTTTGTTGTTATGAATGTAAAAGGTGATATTTCCTTCCATGTTGTGCTACATTTCATTTTACATTTTTCTATTGCTTTGATAACCAGTAAGTTGGTAGTTTAAATCTTTATTTATGAAGCATGTCATGTAATACACTGTTTTGGTTCATGAGTTCATTTAAAAAAATATATATTCAGGCATTAACCTATATTTAGAGTTACAGTTGAGAGCATATATAAGTAACTGAAGGTCACACAATATTACAGTGATATTTTAATTCTCCTCAGTTCAAATATTAATGATTCAGTTAAGATCTTTTTATTCCAGCACTAAAAGTATCAAATGAGTAGAGAAGCAGCTGGTCTAAAACACAGCAGATTTTCTCAATGAGAGTAAAATATGACAATATATGTTCAGAGTGTATCCAACGTGTCCATAATGCACTGAAAATGGACATCCTGGGAAGAAGGCAAGAGGAAAAAAAAATCTAAAAGTAATTTATTGTAATAGGGTACTTGAAACAGGAAGTTCTTTGTGTCCACCTTTCCTCCTCCTCCTTCCCCTAAATGTGTTTGTTTTGTTTCCAAACTGCTCTGCTGCCTGGCGCTGCAGCCCCCGTGCCCCAGCAAGCTGACACAGTAGCCGTAGCAATAAATGTGGTGGGTGTGTTGGGGGACTAAAGCATCGGCAGTCGAGCCTGAGAAGCACCTAGCCCGGCCCGGCAATCCCTGGAAGCAGCTTTTCATGTGCAAATCACCCGGGCAAAAAGCCGCGGGTCGACGTGGGAAATCTCAGGATACTTCGCCCCCTGTTTAAGACGATACAGGAGACACCATTTTCTGGTTTTCCCCCTGCATCCCACTGTGAGAGCTCCGCAGGAGAGAGAGGACTGTCACGTGGCCCTTCACCATTTTTGACTACCACGCGTGTGTCCCGCCTTTCCATCTAGACCGGCAGCTTCTTCTCTTCAATCATCCAGCTCCATCCACTATTCCTGGCTCCTCCATCCATCTCAGCTCACCTCATCTTTCTTCCCACCCCAACCGGACTATATTCCTGGCAGGTTTTATCGGGGGTGGTGGCGCGGGTGGGGGTGGGGAACAAACCTCGTGGTACAGTGAGGGCAGAGGGACTGGGAAGATTTCTTAACTATTTCTGTATTTGCACCGTTATATATATATATATTTATTTGTTAAAGCTACTCTTTATCTCTTTGCCTCGGGTGTGCATGTGTTTTCATTCTACATTTCTTCCTTTATCCTGGGAGGGGGAGGCTCTTTACCTGGGTCTTTCCTAAAAATTGTCTTGTCAAACCAAGACATTTATGTATAGGGAGCTATATCGAACTGAAGAAGCTCATTTCAGTGAATATGAACACAATAGCAAAAAGGTAGGTATTTACTGGTGACCTGAAAACCATATAGAAATACCATCATAGAGCTTCACACATCAGAAGCAAAACCTAAAAAGGAACACCAAGAGAAGTGGTGAAACAACACAGACAAGGAATCTTAACAGGAATTGAAATATGTATTCTAGGAAAATAAAGGCATGTTCAAAAGAGGTCTCTTATCTGCTAGGATATACTTAACCCATTATAACAGATATTTATATGTCATATTCTTCCAGGAATCACACACAAAAAAATCAATAACTTCCTAGAAGCAGTTATAAGAATATCTAAAATTAATTGATTTTACTAAAATTGTTGGCAGTTATTTCTTGACCTACCAATTCTGGATGAAGAGAGAAAAATTCACTTCTTTTTCTTTGTTTCTACCAGATCCTTTAAAAGTTATCAATCTGTCCACGATCTCATTCATTTTTTCTGGAAACTAAACAAAATCAATTATTTCAAAATTTCCTACTAGGGAATTCTTTTATTCTTTTTTTTTTTTTTTTTTAAATACCAATGCTTAGAGTGATATGCCTGCTGAGACTTTACTGCTCTCAAAAGGAGCAGAAATGTTGCCTTCTATGTATAATACATGAAAACCTAGCTTAGAGGTGCCTTTGTCTACAGGAATTGAATTAATACAATTTGAATCAATCAATAGAATTGCATTGACATTCACAATCAATGTTTGATCTGTTTAGTTTTTCTGCAGTATCTAGTTATCATAGAAGCACAGAAACATAAAACAGCTTGGGTTGGAAGGGACCTTAAAGATCATCTAGTTCCAACCTCCTTCCCTCCTCTACATTTCTGTACATTTCCTTCTTATACCTCACTCTGAAGAAGTAGGTGCTTGCTCAACCATGCTGGTTTCCCATCTGCCCTGCTTGACTTCTTATTCATGGAGATGGAGAGCTCTTGTGGTCCAGGTAAAGTGTCCTTAAATTGTTGCCTGCCCTGATCGGTTCCTTTGTCAGTAAGAGTGGTTACCTAGGGGATCTCGTCTACTGATTCTTGAAACAGCTGGAAGTTCGCTCTTCTAAAGTTCAGAGCCCTGACTTTGCTCTTTGCCAGGATCATGTTTCCTGAGATCACAAACCGAGCCAGGCAGGGCATGGTCACTACAGCCTAGACTGCCTCCAGCCTTAACCTCTTTAATGAGTTTCTCTGCACTGGTGAGCACTAGGTGCAGTAATTCTTCTTAGCTGGTTGATTCATCTAGTAACTAAACCAGAAAGATAGTTGCTTTTCTTTTGATTTTGCATTTCTACTTTTTTTTTTTCCAGTCTTTTCTTAGAATTTATCTGATTTTTGGGGGGTTTTTTTGGGGATGGGGGTTGTTTTTTGTTTGTTTGGGGTTTTTTTATTTTTCATTTGTTATCATTTCTTCAGTATCCCTTCGTGTTTCAGGCTCTGCTTTGGTGTGTTTCGGAATTCCTGAGGGGAACTGCCAGCTTCTTCTGGTCTCTGTTTAAACTACCACCTTCAAATACTATTAACATATATTATCCTGAGCTTCTACCTCATTTTTAAGTCAATTTTGATTGGCATGATTAAAGCGTGTCATGAAGACTGAAGGGATGGCATGTGGGAAGTTTCCATATTCTGCATGGCATTGTTTTCTTTGATACTGCTTCCAGTTTTATCATGATATTATCTTTCTCTGAATTTGTTGATATTATTTCTGTATTACCAAACAGCAATTAAATATATATTTCTATATCAGATTGTCTTTTCCATATTCATTCTATTGCCGAAACAATCTTAGGTGCTTCATCACATTCACATTTGCAGTCTATAAAATATCTGTATTTTGAAAGTTTGGAAAAAAATTTGTCTAGCACTTCTATATGCTAAGAATTCTTTTGAGGGACTTTTAAATTATTTTATTTCCTAGTGGTGATAGATCAGTCACTATATTTGCTTTCTTGTTAGCTATATGTTTGTCTTGACTGGGTTCTTATCTCAACCCAGGAGTTTCCGCACTTTTACCCTTCCAACTCTCTTCTGCCAACCTTCTGTGGGGATATGTGAGTGAGTGGCTGCCTGGTGTTTAGGTGCCAGCTTGGATTAAATCATGACAATATATTAAATTCTAAAAACATACAACATGTAATCAAATAATGATTTTTCTTAATCTACTCATTTTGACTAAGTATTCGGTATCCTAGATATTAGGTATCCCAGTCTGGATTTTGAAACAATAGCCCATTAGATAAAATGTCAGTATCCCAGTAGCAGTTCTTCAGGGCACATTTTTACATCTTTTGCAGAGTTTATGCAATGTCATTCTTCATTTTTTCTTCTATTTTGTATCTGTATAATCAAATTTATCTGCATGACATGAAGCCATATTGTGCCATTCATTTTTAAGCAGTATTCCCTTTTGATTGCACTAATGAATAATGCTTAAAAATGAATGATGCAATATGGCACTTAAATCTGCCATTACAGTTAATTCTATTAAACCGTACTAGTAGGAGCTTGAAAATAGTTAATCTGAAAGCAGTAGTAGGCAGTAGAAGCTTCAAGCTGCAGAAAAAAATATTTGCTAGTAAAAATATTCATTTCTTCAAAAGATGAAGAAATTGGAGATTGTTCCTCATTCTTATGTAGTCTGTTCTTCACAGTTCTTTTACTGAGATTTCTCTTTATAGGTTCTTTCTTTTGGTTAGATGCAAAGGCATAATGGAAAACATAATAGCAATAAGCACATGCCAGGGGCTTTTAACTGTGCAATGCTTTACACAGCTATAGAAAATTTTATTTTATAGCACTAGTCAGATGTAGATTACAGGGATCTGTAGTTCTGCTGCGCGATTTGGCTTCATCTATATTTCTTTTAAAATAAGTGTATGCTGAAATGTGAGAAAAGGTGTCACTGCTGATGGTAATGCACATTATATTGTATTTTCTAGTTACTAATGCATTGTCATAGAGAGAGAGAATTTAGTTCTTGGCAAAGCTGAATGAATGCTGATGATCAAGATGGGTAAACTTCCAGATAAAAAGCTTAGCAATTTAAGATACAGAGTGGGTGATTCTTTGTTGTTGTTGTTGTTACGATAGGGCTTTTTCAAGGGCTGTAGGGATTGCTATTTCACAAGACAAGATACCATTACAGTAAATTCAGCACACACAGAAAAGGAACTTCCTGCCATTAGTGCTTAATAATGTTTCAAGGAAACTGAGCAATGCATCGACACATTGATTCTTATCACATTCTTACCACAGTCAAGTTCCTTTCTCTCCTATTAGTGTTCCATTGCTGACCCTGGAAAGCAGGACAAGGACAGAATACTAAGTAGTACTTTTATATATCAGAGAAGCAGAAATAAATACAGAAAATGATGCAATATTTCAGAGTCTAAGCAAACATTGTTAAAAAATACTGTAATACTATTGGTGAATTACATTAGATTCAACATATAGGAAAAATGTTGAGAGATTTCAGACAATGTCATACAAAAATTTTAATTAATATAAATTCTGAAAAGAAAAATCACATAATCACCTTCTAGAGACACTGAAGTTGTTAAACAGACTTTAGTATTAGCAAGAACGCATATTTCTGAGGGTGCTAAATTATATTTGATATTTTTTTAATTTACAAAACTTGCTGGATTTAATCACTGTGCATTTGTCAATGGAATTACTTTGTGTGATCATTTTTATAGCAGTTGTGATAATACTAGCTTTCAAATATTGTGAATTCTTCTGGCTAGAGGTAAAATAATAATTCTGCCTCAGAGAATCGAGAACAATTTGCAAGTATACTAGCTTTCTTAAATTCTTATATATGACACAAACATAATTAGTTTCTTTGTTTTCCTAGTCTTAAAAAAATGTTGTGGTGGCATCATTTTGATATTACAGTATGTTATCACTATTATACAGTGTTACATATTTAGTAAAGACAACTCAAAAGTCACTTGGTTTTAGATGTACAACTATTAATAATTTGTACTCTAAGTCATTGCATGAAGTGAATAAAAACTTGTAAAATTTGCGGTAAAAATTTTTATTTTTTGAAAAATTATGTATGTTAAACTAAATGAATTTATGGAAAAATATGTGTTCATCTAAAATAAACTTCTTAAAAAAATTTGTTCTGTTTTAAGCATTCTGGCATTTTCATAAAATCACAAATACCTTGTTTAATTTCATAACTTGTAAGGAATGAAAGAGAATATAGATATAAAAAATCTGGACTTTGTAAGTAATGATCCACTACATGCTGATTACTAAATATATATTAACTTAATTTTAAGTATTGCTGTTTTGTGCTATTACTTCAAGTTTTAAAAATTAAGGGTGAAATTCTGTCCCTTTTGGTGTCAGTAGCAGTGACTGGTAGAATGCTAATTTTACCCTGAATTTGCACATTGTTGTGTATCTGGTGATTAGGGAAGTATAATAATAATATGTGTGCTAGAGTGGGACAGAACTATTGGTCTTTGTTGCAGTAACTCATTTATTTAATTCAACAGTAAAGAAGGAAAAGGGATTTGGGAGATATAATAAGCTATTTGGCAATACTTTTTCTCTGCTTTTAGTGATTTTATTGTTTATATCCTTTCTTACTCTCTTCTGTTTCATCCAAAATCTAGATTAGAAAATCTTGATGGTAAGCAAGATGGTAAGCAGGTCTGTTTTCACCAGAAATATTTGCCAGATTCAGCAAGTGAAGAGTTTGTAGCTTATGTTTTTCAAATAACTCAAGGCAGGTAATTCCATGGATGTGAGGCTTAGTCAAGACACTATTGCTTTTAGGTGAAAAGTACCAATAATTCTATTACCTAAATATGTTCTCACAAGAAAGAATGAATTTCTGATATTTGACATTACAGTAGATTGAGGGAAGACTGAAATTTTTCTCTTAGCAATATAGAGTACATATGCTAGCCTTAATGCTTACTCTGTATCTCAGAACGGGTCCCTATCCATAAAAGTGTAGCGAGCATCAGCATGACTATGGCCTGGTCTTGGTCCTGACTGATTTGCTAATCTCTAATATATGTGCTGCATCCTATGACAGGCAAACACACATGCACAAGCAAAAGTCAAGATCCTTTTGTTGACCTATTTCAAATACCATGATTTTCATGCTAGTCTTTTAAATCTTTTACAAATTGTATATGCAGACTGGGGCAATAGGTACCCTCTGCTCCTGATTCAGGTGCAGTGTGTGTCAAACTGCAGCTACACCATACTGAAAGGAATTTGCATTTGTTGATGTAAATTGCAGAAATCCATGCTCACAGCATCAGGGCCTTAAGTTGCTAAAATTCAAAGATGTGTTCTTTCCATGTTATACTCCACCATACATTTTGTGTGAATTAACTAAAAATAGTCTTATAAACACATGATTTGTAGCTACACTAATAAATTGCTTGTATTTAGTATGACAAATGATAAAATCTTCTGAAATAATAGTAAGAAAATATTTTTCTTATTTAATAATTCAGAAGATAATGTTTCAAGAGAATACCATAAAACCCAGATTTTTTGTGTGTGTGTTTAGCATTTGAGTAGTACTTACTTTAGAAAGTCACATCTTAATAGAGGAAACAAATTTGTTAGGTAGATATGTTAACAGTAAACTCATTAAAAATTTTTTACAGTCCAAAATGCTGAAAAGAAACATTCTAAACAAATGTTATAAACTTAACAGTAGATTAAACTACTAAATTACAAAGTATGTATGAGAAGTAGGTAATAGACACAGGAAAACACTAGAACTTATGACCTTAAAAAAACCCACAACATTGTTATGGTAAATGCATAGTTATTTATCTGCCACTTTATCAGGTATTATATCTATTAATGGTAGAATAAAAATGTTTATGTAATAAAGAAAAACATTTTCTTATAACCTTTTATATACTATGTTGTAAATAACATATATAAGTGGTACATCATGTTCAGTCATGGAATTCTGACTTTCTTGTTTCAGTAGTTCTGTACATTATTTTGAATTATGAGTCTATTGGCATGAGTAAGAATTCACTAGTATACAGAAGGGCTGCGTAATCTATGATGTTATGAGACTATAAAGCATCATACAAATGAATAATAGTTTTATGTACCGTGAATAATTGCATACTGTACATAAAGCACATAATTACGTTATTAAGATGGTTCACAAATGGTAAACAAAACCAATAACTGATCTGGAAAACTGTGGAGTGTCATCAATTCTGTTTTGATATATAAGAAAATTGTGCATACTCAGTATTTCAGAGGATATACAGATTTAATCCAGTGTAGAAGTCTAATAAAATTTACTGTAATAGCATAATCATCATCTAACAAATCACTTTAAATGGATTATTTTTTCTATTATTATATTATTCTAAACTGATTTTCTTCACTTTCTAGCACCCTGTGGAAGTCGGTCAACAGGCTCTGAAGGCACTGTATTATCACCAAACTACCCCAAGAATTATAGTGTTGGTCACAACTGTGTTTACTCTATCACTGTTCCTAAGGAATTTGGTAAGTAGATCTCATCTCATTCATATCTTTGGGTTGCTTGGATTATTTCAGAAATTCTGAATTATTTGTATGATTGCTTTTCAATTAAATATATTGATGTGAAATTTAACTGATATTTTGTTTATAATTGTATCATTTTTATAGGGCATTATTTTCTCCAAATGCTTTTATTTACCATTATCTTTTGAAACTACAGGTGTTCACTTTTGTCATACTATGACAACGAATATATGATAGTCAATTATATTAGTGGAACCAACTGAGGTTTCTTTTCAACCAAGATGCTGTGCCAAGGCTCTAGAAATCATAGCATAACTCCAGTAATTCCTAGTAAGCAGGGGAAGCAACATTTGTTTAAAATATTTGCTAATGTTGCTTTTATAATCCTTTGCTTCTCTGTATTATGAGGCAATGGCATAGTCTTTCCTGAGGAATGAAATTAGAGCCCAGTTCTTCCATCAAAATTTCATTTCTATCCTAGCATTTTTTCTGCTGACTAGATGAATCTTTTGAAGATGTCTTCTGTCCCACAGAAAGACATACTTTCACAGCACTCTGGATTTGTTTTATCTCTCCGGATTTAAGAAATATTTTATCTCCCTTTATTATTAAACAATGTTTGTGGTGACAGCTGATGGTTTGTTGTTCACTTTGAATCTTTGGTAAGCAGTATGCCACATCCTGAATATCATTTATTCTTTAAATAACTGTGATTCTGATTTATTCAGAAAAGCAGGACTTTATTCTGAGCCACTGCTCACATTTCAGTTCATCAAATTACAGGTGTTTGGGGATCAGGATGGGTACTTATTAATCTTCCTTCATGTTGATTCTGAAAACATTTATCCAATTAAAGGCAATGCTTGAACTGCCATGTATCCATCTGCCATACTTACGATGACAGAACTCCATTAATATCAAATTAGTTTGTTCTTATGTATAGCATAGAGGTGCGTAGGCTACTACAAAACAAACAGGTATATAGAGGTATTGACTCCTAAGTCATGAAAATCTCTGTTTATTTCTCTGGAATGCTAAAAAATATAATTAAAAACATTTGCACAATTCCTGATTTTTTTTTCTAGCTGTTACAAGCACATGCTTTTGACCTAGGTAACATGTTTTAGATGAACTGGAAAGATTATGTCCTCCCACATCCATTAAATCTGATACCTTTAGTTTATAATACAGTTGTCAACATGTAAAGAGTTAAAATTACTACAATAAAGGATTTCAAATACCATGCTCTGTACTTAATATCTTTGACATTCTGAATAGTATTTCAATTTTGTGAATTCTGGAAATAAAGAGATAATACCCAAAACAGGACATGCAGATTGGGAAAAATCCCACTGTTCTGCATAGTTCCTTAGAATAATTTGACAAATACTCATTTACTTTACACACTAAGCATGTTAAGAATAGTATTAAGGAATTCTGTCTGACCTTTTCATAGTGCTTATTAAAAAGAAATGCTGACACAAAGGAGGAAACTCATGGTTTAGATACAATTAACCCTGCCATACAAAGATTCAGTAGTGCATTGAGGATATGATTATGATAGAGTATCTGTCATTTCTCTCATGCTTTTTGGTTCTGCGATCTCAGGGCAGACCTTTATTTCTGTGTTTAAACAGCGTATTTTGACAACTATGCTAGGTACCTGTAGAATATGTCATAAGAATATTTAATCCACTTTTGTGAATACAGAAGACATGATTACTTGTGTGTTTAAAGAGAAAGGTGGAAAACCAAACTTGGCAGTCGCTATTGAAAAATGAGGATGACGTAACACATTGAGTAGGCCAGAAGAAATATTTCCATTTTAGCTGCTTTTTTTTTCCATGATACACCTACAGTACTGGGGAGCAGAATTTCTTGCACCCAAAAGTGTAAATTTTAAAATATAATTCTTTGCTTGAATTACAGTATCACGTATTCTTTTAGTAACATTCATATGTTTGTTTGTTTTGGTGTTTTTCTGACTCATGCTCTCTCTCTAATCTGCTGTTACTAAAATTATTCCAAAAACAACCTTTAGTAAAGCCAAAGTACTTCTGACAAGCAATTTAACCCAAGTTTTCTCCACTCAAGATAATTATTTATCTCAGCCTGAAATTTTAAAGACTTAAGTAATGAATATGTTTTAGCTAATAACTTTCATCTCTATATCAACACAATATATTCAAGTACAGTTTTAGAGTAGGATGGCCATAAATGTTTAATGCTGAGCTCTTTAAGATCAATTCTAGGAAAATATTACTTGTAACTCTGGTATTTTTCAGAAGACAAGGCATTAAGAAAAGTCTTCACTTGCAGTGCTTGATATGGATTGTGTAGGGATTACTCACAAGATGGTTCCCAAAAAATTCAAGATTTCGTCTTGAATTCACTTGCTATTGTGTATCTTGACATACAGACTTCTCAGAGATTATTCACAACAATAAAGAGTAGAAACAAGCTTTTTGGAGAATGAAGTGGTTCTCCAGCAATGCAGCTGAAATAAGAAAAATTAAAGTAATCTTCTATAAGAAAATTACAAAAACTCTTCTTCCAAAATCTTTCTTGTGGCTCCAGCTTTCAATGTGAAATATGGCATTCAAGTATTTGCTGAATGGAACCTCTTCAGGAATTATTTTGGCATCTAATGCAGTATGTGAGACCTTACAACAGAGCACAGGATTTTTTTAAAAACACAAAACCACGTCAATACAGAAAAAACCCCACAAACAGTAGAATAGCATATTCAGTGTGTAGAAGGGAACTCATTGGCCTGCATTAGTTTTTGATGGAGTGAGAAGAGAAGCGATTTCATGTGCAGTCTTTCTGCTTCTCGGGTCCAAAATTCTGTGGAAAGGTCATTGCAGTATGGACTTTTTTTCAATGTTTCATTATTCTGTCATGCAGAATCACAGTTGCAATATTTCATACCATGACAGGTATAAGCTAGAAGATAAATGATTCACAAAAGCACACAATGTGCCACAGGCAAAATCTTTTGCAAACATGGAAGACTCATCTTCTTTGACACTCTCCCACTGATACTTTAAAATGGTGTAACGATTATTAATTGTTCAACATTGAAATCCAGCACTGGTTGCAATTAAAATGCAGATGTTTAAGATTTTATTTTGTTTTGCTGTTGAACATGAATTAATTTCTATGCTCTATTCTGCATAAGTGTTGTCTATACGTTTAGTTAATATTTCTAACAAGAAAATAAATTTTGCATCATCTTGCTTTAACAAATGGCTTTCCTTTCAGTCAGAGCAAAAGCATGGATTTACTATCCATGGTAAGGTATGTAAGTGTGGTTTATAAGTCATGCTATTAGAAAATTATCAATTCTCAGTAGCCATCAAAACCATGAAAATTAAACCAGAGCTCTTTTTTTCTTACAAAGAAGCTAAAAACTATGTACAAAATTGGGAAAATGTCTCATTTCCATGGAGACTGTACATTTGCTTTACTTTTACAGCAAGCTATAATATTAAAAAAATGACTATTTCTTGATAAGAATGGCTTTTTGGGACAAGATTTCTCCGAATATTGGCAGTAAAGGTAGAACCAGTTTGCTTACTATAAACAGGGAAGTTAAAATCCGTGAGTCCCTTCAATTCTTGAATAACCAGCTTGTATTCATAAACAAACAGAGCTAATGGGTGTGCATATATTTAACACTTTGGTGGAATACATTTCCTCTTGGTTTAGTTAGGTGCCCAAGTATGGAAGTTAGGGATCCAGTCTAAGCCATTCAGATGCTTGTTCTAATGAACCAAGAGAGATACGTATTCCTATCGTGTGATTCATCTCATCTAAAACATCTACCTGTGACTTTTTTGAAGGAGATAAATGCTTTGTAATGTAAAACAAAGAGCATAGCCTCGTTTTGTCATTTTTTCTAGCTGCTACTCTGGGTTAAATGAATTAAGAGACCATTGCTGCTAGTGTAGTCCACATCCATCCAATAGTCACATTGCACATATAGCTTCATGATTTTGTCTTGTAAGTATATGGTAATGCTGGCTGTTTCAGATATGTTTCATTCATTCAGCCATTTAGGGCCTTATTCAGGCTTTACTTAGTGATTCCTCATCCTCAAATCTTTTAAATCTAACACTGGACATTGAATAAAATCTGTGTCTTGTTGTTAAGTGTAAATTAAACAGTAACATTCCTGCTGGTTAAATGTTGTTAGATCACGTATTAAGAAGAATTCTAGTTGATGGATTGCATTATATTAGCCATTCTACAAGAACAGGAAGCCATGGCCTATAGTCTGTCTACACAATGAATACATAAGACATTTATATTGACATCTGGTAGAAGTTAAAAAAAGGCAAGATTACTTACATGTTGTAAATATTTGTCGTTGTTTGTGGGTTTTTTTAAGCAAGTGTTAAGTATTTTTGTCTCCATAGGATATAAGTGTACCTTAAAATACTGCTTATAATATAAATATGTTTATTTTGATATAAAATGAATTATAATGCCAGAATTTAGGTTACGTATGCAAACTAGGAAACTGTTTCCCTATTGATGTAAAAGTATATTTCTTTGAAAAATATTTTGCAAGTTTTAACAAGGTTGTGTCAAAGATTTTTATTTTTATTATAATTCAAGCAGAGCAATAATACTACTTAATTCATATATAAAAAGACTAGTAGCAATATATTATAAATTGAAGTTTATTGTTAGTGAATTTTTATCATACAGTTAAGTACATATGAATTACTGTGCTACCTGCTCTCCATAAAATAGCTGGAGATTTCAGTCTTAAGATTTTGGGAGAACAGAGGTGAGCAACAGTTGCATAACCATTAACTTCTGGTTTGCTTTTCTAATTTAAGGCCAAGTTTGTATCATTCAGCTACTAACTATGTAATTTAAAGAAGTACTGGAAGGGCATTTCACATCATTTCTACTTATCTTTGAATCTCCTAGGTTTATGAAAGAAAGGAGTGACAGGTTTTATATATGCAAGCTCACAGCTGGGGAGTATTTAATTCATTGGTTCAGTGCTTAACACATTTGCCAAGTGAGCAGATGCCAATAAAAAAGTCACCATAGGGTGACTTTTAAAGGACATGAAACTATGTAATGTATTTTTACTATTTCAGTTGCTTAATATGTTTTGAAGTCAATTTTCAATGCTACTTTTAGATTTTTTTCAATGAAAATGATTAGTTTTGGCTCAAATAGGAATGATTTTTTTAATATAATAATGACCAATTTAATACAAAACACTAAATAGCTTAAGCTATTGAGTTTTGCTATAAAGATATGGCAACAATATAGCTGTCTTTTTAATAGCCTAATAACAAAGTGGAATGATAAGACCACATCTGTGGTTTTCAAAGAAATTAATGCCTTTATAATTAGTAAAATAATTTTGCTGTAATGCAAATGAATTGATGGAAGATTTCTAAAGATATTTCTTGTTCTGAGCAGTGTGACTTCAGCTGTTCCAAATATTTAATTATCAAAACTTGTTCACAGAAAAGGCCACTATTAAAATAACTGAAATTAGTCTGGGTTCCTGACTTCAAATGACAGAGGACAGACTACATTATATTTGTCACTTGCATACATGTTACTATCCTGAGGAGGAGACTGAGTAGTGGCAGATTTTCTAAACAACTTTGCTTTTTTGTTTGGTTCAATTTTAGCAGCATGATAACAAAAGCTTGCATCACCACTGATTAGGTCCTTTTAATATGAAGCTATATTAACAATAAATGTGTCATTTTTACTCTTAATCTCTGTATAAGTGACTTTTTCACCCTTCAAGCCTGGCCAGTGTGGGGTTCCTACTTCCTGATACAGAAATTTCATTGGTTAGCAGTAAGAGTCAGAGAAACCTGTCAAGGGAATCTGTGAGGAGTCATTGTAACTTTGATCTTGAAGTATTCTGCCATGTTTCAGGGAAGGACTTCATTAGAATAGGCTAGAATTAAGGAACTTAAAAAAAAATCCTTTTATGAAAGTCTTCTACTTAGAAAGCTTTTCTTTATTAGTCCCTGTTTATGTAGTTATAATCCATATTTTTCATTTTTCCTCTTCATTATATTCTTCTAATGTAAGCCATTTCTCTCTCAAGTAAGCTAATCTGTATTGACTTGGATGTTTGTGTTCACCACTGTGTACCCAGATACAATCTTCAAAGATTCAGGGTTTCTCTCAGTGATTTCCCTGTAATGACTCTTGTTTAGAGAACAAATACAAACATTATTTGCAATCCTCACAAAACTTCATTTTGTGTTTCTTCCAATTGCAGTCCTGACAGCAGAAATGGGTGTTTATTTCACACTCTCAAAACAGAATCTCTGAGCACTCTATGTTACTGAAAAAGGTTTGGGTTTTTAGCTTTTTGCTGTTTGTATCCAATTACTTATTTATAGTAATTTAAAATGTTAACATATACTATTAAGAATTATTAAAAATGTTGAGGCTTCATATTGTATTGTATCAAGAGAATAAATCTTGTAATAATATCATTTTGGTGGTTATTTGGTATAAGTATTGCTGACTGATGTCTGGTAATTTACAGGAAACAGTATTTTAAGAAAAAGTCCCATGTTTTCATTTTGTGTGTCATGTCCAACTATATATTTAATATTAAATTGTTAATATCAAACTACACAGTTAAGACCTTAAATTATTTTTATACACTTCTAAGATAAGCATGCTTATTTCTATTTACAATCTTACGTTACTATCCTTTTTTTCTTCTTCTTTTTCATAGAACCCTAGAATGATAGAATTATTTAGGTTGTAGAAGACTTTCAAGATCATAGAGTCCAGTGGGATTTTCAATCTGATTTCTCTGGTGGTTTTGCTCCCTCTCATACTGTCCAAAACCTGACCTGAGAAGTCTGAGTTTATGCTGAGATTTAGCATCTTTATATTATAGCCATAGGTGAAGGGAGTGTCTAAATTGTAGCATTTAATCATATTGAGGATAGTTTAAAAGATCAAACTCTGAACTCAAATAGGAAGTGCGCTAGAAAACACTGACCAAAGGAGTGTTGTGACCTAGTTTTGTTCATGCATGAAGCTTTAAGTATTGTAAATTTGAATAATTTGTATAGGTACTGAAATCTATGGTAAAAGGCTAAACTGACACAACCAATTATTCCAATATGCTGCTTATAGATTGAGACAATTTCCACTAGTCACTCAAGATTATAAAGTACTTTCACTCATACCACTTTGAAAAAAGCAGAATCACTAACATGAATTAAGTTACGAATTTGTACGAATTCATAATATTATTACAATTTATATTATAACATTAATTAGAATAATGAAAATATAATTTCAATAAGAAAATAACCCCTCAGTAATGACATTCTCATATTTAGGATGCAGCCTCTGTCATTTCTGTGCTGATATTCTGGTGAAGCTTAAATTTTTCAAGGTTTGATTTCTCCCTATACAAAAATAGTCTTATTTAGCTCTTGAAAAATTTTACTTTGAAACATTACCTAAGTTTTGATTTCACATTTCAGTTATAGACTCAGGCAAACTGGCAACACATCTGTTGCCAGACTGGAAAATGACAAGTGTTTGTATTGATAAAGTTCTGTTCCTCCTACTTACAGCTATTGAATGGCTGGAATATTATTTTGTTTTCAGATTTACATTTTGATAACTAATATGAAGGAGTTTTTAAACATTTCCTTTTTTTTTTTTCTTATTTCCCACTGAGAGTTGTTTTGGGTTTGCCTACTGATGAAAAAACCCCAAACTGTTCGAGTATTAATTTCTTCCACATAATTCAGTAAGCTGAAGTGGTAATTTGTTTCAGATGAATGAACTGATGAATCATCTGATCTAAACAATAACATTTACTAGTAGGATAATAAAAGATAATTATTTTACTCAGAAAGATATTGTACTTTTAATTAGTAGCTCCAAATTAGCTGAAGAACCAACATGATTGAAGAACCAACAGCTTTTTCAAAGTGACTTTTCCATTATATCTAGAAATGTTAGTACTTGAATAATAAGATGGCTTGAATTAATTCTGGTATCTTAATAAATTTTTTTCTTAATTTTACCTCAAAAAAAAGTAACATTGGATTTTGATTATTATTATTATTCCAGAGTTAAAATTGCTTGCTCATTCTATTATGTACGTTACTTAACAGATTATTGCCCCTGTGTTCCCTACATAAGCATTATAGACTTACTCACAAATTTACTAAGGGGAGAGCCACCTTCAAATTAAGCACCTTCTTTAAATATCTCCTTAGCCAATTTTTTGTTCTCTCGCTATATTTTTTTTGGTATAATTTTCTTACACTGAAAAAATCAGTTCTTCCCAGAACTATAGAGAACATGTTTGTAAAGTGCAACTAAATTGAACTTCATATTGTTTATGTCTTTAGAGATAAAAATTTTATTAATGGATTTGTGATTACAGTCACTAGAACCACTAATAAAAGTGTTTTGTCTTTATCTGTCATCTCTAAGAATATTCCTTCTGTTGTGTATAGACTACTGTTAAGATCTACAGGAAAACAAAACAAAACAAAAAGGCTGCAAATGCTTTATTTCTTCAGTTCAGAAACTGTAATGCAAAAATAAGCAACAAACAAAAATCAGATGTTTTACTTTTAACAGTGTACTGCTTTTTGACAAAAACTTGCCTAGGCAGTAGGATGCTGTAGAAGTGTGATTCAGATTTGTTTTCTAAAAGCAAAGAAGTGATTGTATAGGAAAGCAATCAAGCTTTGGCTTGGATGGGCATACGCTCCACTGGGTTAAAAACTGGATAGATGGCCGAGTCCAAAGAGTTGTGGTCAATGGAGTGAAATCCAGTTGGCAGCCAGTCACGAGTGGGGTCCCACAGGGCTCAGTACTGGGGCCACTCCTGTTCAACATCTTCATTAATGACCTGGACCAGGGGGTAGAGTGCACCAAGCTGGGTGGCAGTGTCGATCTGCTTGAGGGTAGGGAAGCTCTACAGCGGGATCTAGACAGGCTGTATGGCTGGGCCAAGGCCAATTCCATGAAGTTCAATAAGGCCAAATGCTGGGTACTGCACCTTGGCCATAACAACCCCCAGCAGTGCTATAGGCTCGGGGAGGAGTGGCTGGAGAGCTACCAGGCAGAGAGGGACCTAGGGGTGCTGATTGACAGCCGGATGAACATNGGGGAGCATCATTTAGTGGGGTGATAGGGCTAGGAAAAAGGCTGGACTCGATGATCTTCAAGGTCTCTTCCAGCTGTAACTGTTCTATGATTCTATGATTCTAAGCAGGACTGGAAAATGGTGCCTGTGCTCAAGATTAGTAAGATCTTCACATTTCCAAGATGTAGACACAGTTCAGAATAGTTTTTATGTCTTTTCCCTTTTTCCCTTTCAAAATACCCTGACTACTTGCACATCATAATTAAAGAATTGTCTTTTACTTATATAGGAGTCTGGAGAGAAAGAAGTACATATTAACTTTAGGATCTGAGGAAAGCTTTTGCACAAAAGCAGAGGAGACTACTTTTAATAAATAGGAGAGTTAGGCTATGCATATTTTACCTCCTAATCACTAGTATTTTTCTTTATTTCTGCAGTTATGAATAGTATTTTATAGTTTCACCCATCTAATTAGGAATTAACCTAGCAGAGTACTCCTGGTTCCCTTAAGACACAACATTTCCTTAGCAAAAATGAAACACCTCTGCTATGAGATACTTGACTGTGTTTTTAATGCAGTTTTGTTCATTATGGCTAATAAGAGGATGTGAAAATTTAAATTACTTTCTTTTTCCTCTTTTACCTCTTTTTATGAGGTATGCTTCTTATCACATACAATGAAAAATGGAGAGAAAGAACCTCAAATCATTCTGTAAAAATAATGTTTGAAAAACAGCAGGAGGGAATATATATTTGCATGTACATATTAGTTGGGCTAATAACCTCTCTGTATCTCTGTTTATTTATCTGTAAGACAGAATAATAACATTAACCTCAAAGATATCTTAGTAAAATTAGTTGTAGTACCACTTAAGTAACCAAGTTACCACTTGGTAACACTTAAGTACCAAAAGGTGCTGTATAAACCTGAAGTGAAATACGTTTGTTGTTACACCAAGAAAATGCATGAAAACCAATGGTAAGCAATAAACTGATTTTTACAATCTGACATATTATCTTTGAAATCCTACCATTTTCTTGTACTGACATACCACTGAGTTGATACCCATGATGTATTACAATGAGATATAAGGCTTGCAGGCTAATATGAATAATGAAACAGATATTTCAATTACAATAGGTATAGGGAGAGGGACAGTAAGTACACTTTTCTATTATTTGGTAAAATTTAATGCAATTTACTAAAGCAGAAAATTCTTTTGCTTTTTAATATCTTAGAGTAATAAAAATTATTGATACTTTTCAAAAATTTATTTTCTCATGTACTGTATTTAGATTGTTCACTGATGGATTTCAGAGCAGTGAACACATACTTTTTTCCTCCCTTGTTTTTCCCCTCAAAGCAGGTTTGAAGCTAGAAGTTAAAACAGAAAGCTGTAACAATTGAAAGACAAAAGCTGAAAACTGGCATGTAGAAAATAGTTATATTTTCTTTAGGACACAGAAAGAATACAGTTAACTTAAAATGAGCAACTAGGAACAGTTTTTATTTCTTTTATAAATTTTCATAGTTCAAATAAACTGTCAACTAATAGTTCTGAAACGTATATTATCATCTGATCTTCCAGCAGTGAAGGTTAATTTCTTGCTAAGAGAAAAATAATTGAAGGAGATTCAACCTTCTGGTTGAGAAAACAGTTCAAAGTGTAATTATATGTATTCTATGTAATGTATTTTAATGTATTCAATCCGGTTTCCATTTTTAATGTTTGCAAATTGCTAGTTGCAAAGATCAAAGCCTTCTGGATTTTTTTTAACATCATTTGAGAAAATTAAGACTGTGAATAGTGTAGTCAAATATGGAATGTTGTTGTGCTACCTGCAACATATGTGATTGTAATGAGCATATATAGTGAGTTATATAAGGTGGACTATAAAGATCTTTGATGCTGTTCTTTTTGGTTGAATACATACTTCTTTCTGCCTAAAGAAGATAATATGCTATAGTATGTATAATAGAACAGAAACAATTTCAGATTTTGAAAATTGATACCTTTATGAAATCATTTTAAAAGAAGAAAGCTTATACTTTGCTGCATTAGAAATCATTGTATTATTACAGCTGAAGTTTGAGTAAATCAGTCTTCATATTAAAATCATGAAGACTGCAAACTTAGTCAGGTATATAGTGATTAAAATTTAGACCTCAGTAAATCATGAATGGAAAATCAAGAAGGAAAAATAAAGCTATAAAATTACTTGAAAATGGAACAATTTGTGTAAACACATATTGCCATTCTATCACTTGACATATTTAAATCAAGGCTTTCCAGTCTTAATAGCTACAAAGTCTGAAGCCATAGATCTGTTCCATAAAAAGCATAATGCCAGATTAGAAAGCAAGGATCTGCCCAACACAGTGTCCTTTCAGCAGCAATAAATGTGGCAATCCAGGTAAAATACAATCTTAGGACAACGGTCATTGATAATTCCTAGAAGTACTTGTTCAACCTCCATTAATCTGTGACTATAGGAGCTCTTGATCTATACATAATATTTTTGTTCTTAGTAGCTCCTCATGAGTTCTTCTTCCATCAATTTACAAAACTGGTTTTTTAGCTCATTTAGATTTAGCATTTATGAATGACATCATGTAGCAAATACTTCCACTCCTGAAGTCTGTATTGTGCTAAGAAACGTTCCCTTTTTTAAATATTCTATTCTCTTTTTTTTTTTCTCTTCATTTTTGCATCTGGTTATTGTATCAACTCCATTCAGTTTCATTTACTCAGTCACTCTTACTAATAACTCTTTGTTGTGGATAAGAAGTTCTCTACCCGTTTTCATGTCAGTAAGAATACCTCCTTAAGTGGTTTACACATAAACCCATCACTAGCTTTATTTTGACATCCAGTCTGCAGTGCACCCAGGAGGCTTATACTGTTAGAATCAATTTTCACTGCTTCCATGTTCAGGAACACTAAACAGCTGTTTTATTCTGGTACTCGCTTTGATATGAAATGAGATTTACCCAACAGAATACTACTGATAGGGACTCTACTTTTTATCCACAAGCAGTTCATATTTTGCCTGTTATGGCATATGTTACTGCCACAGAGACAGAGTAGACTGAATGTATTTACAGTAACTGGCAGACAACCAAACATTTGGAAATGTAAGAAGAGAAACATTAAAAAAACTGACTCCTCTGTTACTATTTCCATTAAAAAAACTAATTGATAGGAACACTGCAAACTCAGGGATACTCAGTTTATTTTTATGTCAAACTGAGGTATTCCACTGAACAGTACAAGAATAGATCTTCTCTGTGATCTGGTCAAATTTTATGTTTCCTTACTGAAAACAATACTCCTGTATGCATGAATTCTGTAAGATCATCTCTTAAGGGTGTTATCTTTCAGTCTTTCACTTCAAAAACCTTATCAGTGATTACTGGACAATTTCTCTTCAAAAAGAAAGCTCAACAGGTATTCAAGTTATCTTGCAGTTTTATTGGGCATTTATTCTCAGGCAGAAGGGTGACTATCATTTTATTTGCTGTCTACATGAGTATAATCTAATTTAAAAATATTGAGTCATACTTTTTTGGTTATCTGCTGCTTGTTGTGAAGCTAAATTCTTAATTCTAAATTCTCTTAGCTTAGGAATGGGATTACTCACAGAGGAAGTCTATGTACCAGCATGATGAGGCTGATATAAGTTGTAACACTAAATAGCCTCTGACTTTCTAGGCAATATAGTAAAAGTAATTTTTCTCCTTTCATTAGAAGTTAAGACAGTGATTTAGTCTTTCTGCCTTTAACATCTGTGAGTGTGTTAAACATACTTTCTATGATTGAACTATTTTTTGTAAAACTTGCAGGACATTAACATCAAGCTACTTCACATGAATGAATAACAGACCTTAACTTTAAAATTCTCCTAGATACAGATCTGCTGTTCATTAATGCATTTTATTTTCTTCAAGGATACTCCATGGCTAGCTCTAAGTGTCTTGAAGGTGACATCCAAAAGAAATGGTAGAAGAAGTGAAAAATTTCAACAATGCCCTGTTTCTCAAAAAAAGTCTTTCCTCCTCTCCTCTTCCTAAGAAAAATGTTTCCAAAACTCCTGCAAAGAAATCTAGAGTGATCATCATCATACTACTGTAGTGAGATCTTGAAGCAATTGTCTGATTTTATAGAGAATTCTTGTCTGTCTTACAAGAATGGACACAAGAGTTTCTTCTATCTGATAATTATTTGACTGATGATCCTAACCTGATCAGCTGTGAAGTCTTGCTGAGTGTTTCTCATTGAGAATCTCACACAATAGTTTCCTGCCTTCTGCTTCATGTAGTTATGCCTGAATTCTGCTTATTTAAATCAGCTTTTCTCCTTTATCATTTATCATTTAGCTGACTGGCCATGAGCCACCATTTAGCACAGTGACTGGAGTCTCCAGACTTGGGAGTTATGATGCATGAGAAGTTTCCATTTCTTTCTTAATGGATACTTACCTTTAATCACCATAGAAACCATTTCTCTACTAAGAGATTTCTCTTCCTCCCTGTCTTTTAAAAAAGGTTGTAGCTTTTGAACAATTTTGTTCTTCAGGATGTCATCAGTGGAACTGATGGAGAATCACATTGGATTGTTTTCCACTGTGTTTCCATACACAGTTTGCAACTTAATTTGAAATGGGAAATAGCAGTGGAAGTCATAAGGAACTTTAATTGACTAAATGTCAAAATGACATTCATTGAGTATGAAAATAAGATTTATTAGAAGTACAAATATGATAGAAACAATTAGCTGGATTAGCTTTGTTAGTTAACATTAGCATCACCAAAGAGAAGATTTGAATCAGCTAAATAGTATTTGTAAAATAAGCAGAGCTAGTAAAACCATTAATGCCAGATTTTCTGGAGATTGTAGGAAAAATGGTGGACATCATTTGGTATCTCACTTATGATTCCTCCAAGAAATGGATAAAAATCTTTGGAATTTTCTCACAGCAGTGTCTTAAAGTTACCTTTGTGTGAACTTTTTAGAAACATAATATCCAGCCTTTCTTTTCAAAAGAGATTTTTCCCAAAACTTGACTCCTTTGCTTCTTGAGAAGAGGTTATGATAACATCCTGACTTGGCAAGTTGGAACTGCCTTTTTGAAGCTTTGTCAGTTGTTCATTTATTTCACAAAGGTAGAGATGCACTGAATGTTAATGTTCTTAAGAAAAATGAAACATTCCAAGGTAAGTAAAGTTTATAGAGGCTTATCAACAAAATTAAATTAAATTAAAACACAAAATATAGCAATAAGCCTAGAATTATAGAGGACATTGCAGTGCGAATATAGAAGTGTGTTGGTTTGGAAAGAGTAGAAAATTTGAAAGTATATTCAACAGCAGAAAAATGGTTTTATTCCCTCATTACTAGAATCATTTAACAAGATTGTATACATTCATTTTCTTTATTAGACGTACAGAATTAGCATTTTTATCCATTTACAGCTGTAATGGTAGGAAAACTAACTTTAAATGCTAAAGAAACTAGTTAAATTATCAGAAAAATCAATCAATAAGTATTTTAATTAAATATTTTTAAAACAATATGCTAATGTAGATCTTGTTCTTTGTTTGTTTTTGTTTTTTTCTGTCTCATTTTCCCCCTTTTTTTTTTGGTCATTGCTACTTCATGTTTTTTCTTCTTCCTATCTGTCAGTGGTTTTTGGTCAGTTTGTATTTTTCCAGACATCACTCCATGATGTAGTTGAAGTATATGATGGCCCAACTCTGCAGTCATCTTTACTGTCCTCTCTTTCAGGATCTCATTCAGGTATCCTTTAATAGAACTCTCATTAAACTGCAATTTCTCTTTTATGAATCTAGAAATATAGTGTAGTCAGAAAAAAAAGAAAATTCTGGTCATGTTTTCTTAGATTAAGCTCAGGAAAATATAGAAATCAGGATTTTGAACTAAAAACCTAATCACTCAAAAATCTTTGCACTTTGCACTTTCTCTTCTGATACCTAGCTATTAAAGTGAGTGGTTTGGGCTTCTAACTCTGTGCCTTTATGGTTTTTATCTAGTGAGCCATCTGAAATGAGTGTTATATATTTTGAAGAGAAAGTAACACATATTTGTAGCAAAATAAAATTGTATAGATTGTACAGATTATGTGCACGATAACTCAATTAAATGACATATGGGGCTTGGAGGGGTTTTTCGGTGAAGGGAAAAAACAAATATTCCTAATAACTGAGATGAGTTTTAGTCACAGTTTTCTAGAACAGTGTAATACTGCCAACATAAAATTGCATATAACTTCCAAACTTTACTGAAGCAGAACAGGGTCTGTGACAGTTATTTCTAGCTGCAAATATGTTTTAAGTGCTTCTTTAATAAAAATTGGTTATGACATTTTTGTATTTTTTGTTTGTTTGAGTAGGCGAATCCCTTCCATTAAGCTCGGGTAACCAGATTACAGTTAGATTCACTTCAGTTGGACCAATAACAGCTAAAGGATTTCATTTTGTTTATCAAGGTGAGATGATCTGGAGAAATACGTACATTTATTCTTTTCATCACAAATTATAGATCATCAGAGAGGAACAGACTGAGAATATAGAGGAAAGTAAAAGTCTGTTAACAACACAAGAAGTTTCATTATTTCTGCATGTTTTGGAAGATGTTTAGTACTGCTCTTTTATCCATTTTTTAAAGCTTAAGTCAAATATTTAAGACGCGTAGGAGAGGTTCCAAACTTAGGAAGATGGTTATGCAAACAGCTGCTTCTGTTTGCTAATCTGCTTGACTAATATTTGATCCATCTGGCTACTCAAATGGGTTTGAGTATTTCTCAATTTAAAATGAATAACTGTAAGTGTCATTACCTATGGCTGAATCAGTAATCTTATTAAGATACGTTTCTTATTTTACATTATTTGTCTATTTATGGGCAAGGTGCAGAAATCACACATCAATATGTGCAACTGCACATATTCATTCTCTCATTAAATTTAAATCCTGACCTGACTGAGTAAATATTTCCAAATTTAGAGAAATACATACAAATATGTGACACAGAAATGTTATTTTGAAACCATGTATTAGCTGAGTGTTTCATAACAGTATTCCTTTTCAGTGCCATTTTAGAAAGATTTCAGTGTGAAATTTATGAATTGCTTTTAATCTTTGCAAGGACATCAGCATTATGCTCTTCTAAATAGAACTCTGACATTAAAAGTATGCAATCTATATTTTGAAGATTCATTTGGGGATTATGAAAGTGTTCTTAACTGTCAAATAATTGAATGTTTCTTCCAGTTATTTTGAATATTTTTGGTTTAAAATCTGTATTCCTCCACCAAATCTAAAAGTAAGAATCAACAATTGTTTGCATCTTCGCAGCTGTTCCAAGAACAAGTGCAACACAGTGTAGTTCTGTGCCTGAACCAAGATTTGGAAAAAGGATTGGAAATGAATTTGCAGTTGGGTCACTGGTTCTTTTTGAGTGCAACCCAGGCTATATCCTCCATGGGTCAACAGCAATTAGATGTGATACAGTACCGAATGCATTGGCACAGTGGAATGATTCACTCCCTACATGTGTTGGTGAGCTCTTAAGACTTTTTAATAGAAATAGTTACTGCCTAAAGTGTAGACGAGTCTTTCTAGCTAGATGTGTTCCTTCTTTGTATTCTGTAAAATAATTTATTCTTCCTTACTTTTATTCGCTTTCTTCTTCATTCAAGGTTAAGATTTTATTCCCATTTCTGTTCTAACCTTGCTGTGAGATTTCATGAATTTCAGAAACATACTTTGCTGCTATAAATCATATGTTAGCTTCTTTTACACTAACAACAGCAACAGTCCTTGTCTGCCCTTAATCAAGACTCAGAAATATCAATTTCTACCCTAACTGCTTGCAGGAATAAAATGCTCTCAAACATGCAGGTCTCTAACAGGATATTGAAAGCTATTAGAAAGAACAGTACTATTGAAAAATATTTATACTACTATCTCATTGACTGTCAGAAGAAAAACAGTAGTTTTTCAGATCAGAAAATATACTTCATCTGGTTCTAGTTAAACAAAATTAAACTCTCGAAAATAAAAGCTTAAGTTAGTGTACACCGATTGACATTTATAAAGGGGATCTGCACCAATTAGAAATCTGGTCATTGTTCTGGTACATTTTTCCATGGGTTTTCTGGCAAGGGCAAATATAACACATTTACAAATTAAACATTATTAGAGCTTGGCTTTTTTTTTTTAATATGGAAAAAAATCAGTTGTTTGTAAATGAATTAAAATTGATATTCATTTGCACAGATGTCTTTGCAATGCCATCAAACTTTTCCACGTGTAACATCTGTTGCAGTACTGACTGCATTATACATTAATTTTGTGCAAATTGAATACACTGAAAACTACTCATTTTGAAGATGAAAATATCTGAAGAACTGCATTTCCAATCAAACCACAATATATGTACGAGTTAAAGTTATTTTAGTTCCCTTAACAGAGAACGGATTTTTTATAAAATGATCCTAACCCATTGCAAAGGTCACATGACGATACTGACTCTTATCCTGAGAAGTATATAGAGAACATTTACAAGAAGGCTGGGAAGGGCCTGCTTACAAAGGCCTGTAGTGAAAGGACAAGGGGTAATGGTTTTAAATTGGAGAAGAGTCAATTTAGACTTGATACTAGGAAAAGGTTCCTTACCACAAGGATGGTGAAAGACTGGAACACGTTGCCCAGGGAGGTGGTTGAGGCCCCATCCCTGGAGGCATTCAAGGCGAGGCTTGACAGGGCTCTGAGCAACTTGATCTAGTTGGGGATGTCCCTGCCCAGTGCAGGGGGGTTGGACTAGATGACCTCCAGAGGTCCCTTCCAACCCAGATGATTCTGTGATTCTGTGAACATTGGTTTTTTGGTTGATTTTGAATCTTCTGTGCTAATCAGCTGACGGTACATGGTAGTATCTGAGTGGCTTTCAATAAAATAAAAGATTTTCTCAAAAAAAAATCATGATACAGATTAGGATTAATTACCACTGGAATAATATTTATAAAATATGATTAACTAACTGTTGTTTATTTAGATTGTTTCAGGCATAGGAATAGAACCACAATTTATATATTGGTAAGAACATGAAGTATCTCCTTGAAATGTATTGCCTTTAAGACATAACAACTCAACAAAGTGTTGAGGGCAAATAAATAAGAGGAATATGAGCATGATTTTGCCAGGCAGAAGACTGACATAATTCTAATTTTCCTTTATTCTTTTTTGGTCATTGACTATAAGGTTTTTGAGATACAATTTTTTATTTTCCTCAGGCGAGTATAAGTTTTTTAATGCAGCACAAGTTTACAGAAGTTTTCAGCTGTGGTGTGCTGAACATTGTGTAAGCTTTTATAATAACTTTTCTCACTTCTGAAGTTCCATACTTTACTTGCATTTCCTTTCAGTGCCCTGTGGTGGAATTTTAACAAAGCGCAAAGGGACCATTTTATCTCCTGGTTACCCTGAGCCTTATGACAACAATCTGAATTGTGTGTGGAAGATTACAGTACCAGAGGGAGCTGGGATTCAAGTAAGTATACTCGCTATTTGCTTGTTAGCATCATGTTTAAAAATCTTTTTCCTGATGCAAGAGCATGAAAAGATCATTTATTCATACATTTTTCTGTCATCTCAGTAGTGATTATCACAACAGAATTTATTGTACATCTTATTCAAGATGTTGTTAGAAGTTATAAGATTTACCAAAAAATCTTGAAAGATATGATTGTAATTTTTACTTAGAAGAAGATCACAAATAATTTAACATGCATTATTTCAGTATCTCAGTGATTCTTGTAAGCCAGAGGAAACAGAGAGGCTTTCCTATGATTTTTTTTTCTTTCTACCAAAATGGATGTCTCCACTAACAGAGTAAAATAAAGTGTATTTCTTCCATGGACAAGTTATCTTTATTTTCCTAGAAACTCTTTTATTTATATTTATGCTTCAGTATGCGTCAACACGAGATGGGAATTTGTCCTTTAAAATATTGTCCAAATTCTTGTTTACTGAAATTTAGATTAAAAACTTTGTGGAACACATAGAAGAGGAGTATCCATTAAGCTAAGCCACACATACCTCACTTCTTTGAGTTCACTAAAGAAATTGACAAAAATCTGGTTGTTGGAAAGGCAGTAGAAGTTACTAAATTAGGACTTTTAAGCATCATCAAATTCCTAACAAAATGCATTTCAAGAAACCATGGTAGAAAATTTTCCATATCTGTCCTTGGTTCAAAACACAACTACTGCAGAAAATGAATAGAGAGAACTCTGTTTCTGCAGGTAAAGAGATAATAATGAAAATCACTGTAGACAGTTTATTAAAGATATTTAATAAATTACATCACAGAGATTTAAAATCTACTGCATCAAGAAAAGTTTTTTAAAAAATATTTTATGCTTTGCTGCTTCATAAGCACTAAAAAAAAAAAATCTATTTTTTGTTTTAAATAACTAAAGATACTTAAGAAAAAAGTAAAAACTTTATAAAAGAACATAGAAATCGCCATAAATACAACCCAAGTTCATACAGGATAACATTTAAGAATTCAATTTTCAAAGCTACCAATGTCCATTAACAATACTATTTAATAACCTAAATCAGTTTTGAGATTTATTTTGAGGAACTGTATTTAATTTAAACAGTTGCCTAAGTTAAGATACTTTGTTCTTTATATTTCTTATATGATCAGTAATGTTATTAAACACTGGGAGAATAGCTCAGAGGATTTAAATTAGACATTGGTTGACATCATGAGTTAGGCAGTCACTGTTGCTTTTTTACAAGTCCCTTATTACAGACTATATTAAGTGATTAAATTACTAACTTTGATTTCAAGTTAGATATTTAATCTATATGACATTCTCTTACACCAGAGTCATCATAAAAATTAATGTTTACAGTTTGGTGGTTTTTGCCTCTAGTTCTCTCAGGTTTTGTTTTTTTTTCTCAGCTAGCAAATATCTTTCCTTTCTATTATCAGTTGCTGAATCAATTATTCATTTATACTTGTATAACTATAATGACAGTAGGGCAGTTTGAGGAGCATACCTGCATGACTGCAATTAGATTTGTAGAATGTTTAATATTGCTACTGAAGCAGGACAGTCATAAAGTGTGATAATCATGCTTGATCCTTTGAATCCAATCTGAGGTAGAAATGTCACTGATACAATAAACTGAATCCAGCTGATACAGTATCAGTAAGACAGAGAATGAATCAGAAGTCATATAATTTTTACTGTGTTGTTTTCAGCTGAGTTTAGCTTTATATATACCAATGACATAAAGAAATGACATCAAAATTGTTTTAGTTCTGTTTTTTTCACTTCATAGGAAAGAAAAAAAACTTAATATACATAGAAAAATATATAATTATTACTCTGAAAATCGATGACTTGAGGTACTATTTGAAAACTTGAGTGACTGATTCTGTCCAACCAGGAAATGCATGCAAATGCAGATAGTGAAGATGCTGTGATAGCTAGTGCTTTTGTGTTTATATAAATGTATAAAATATCTGGACATCTTTCCTGATCAATATTTATTCCCTCAAACTAACAAAGACAGTTCTCCAGCTTTAAAGGAGATGAAAATAATATATCAGCAATGCATATTCCTCTGTGAAATGTGTAGATGGAATTTTAAACTACTTAGATATAACAGCAATTGATGTGTATGATTGCATTTTTGAATTTGTTGGAACAGTGTGTTAGGATATAAATGCTGAGGCATCTCACATCAAATTGAAAGGCAGACATTTAAAAGTAGATTTAGGTAAATGTGAAGTGTGCACCAAAAGCCTGCCTTCAGGTACCTAATTTAAATACTTTATATCAGGAAATTAATCTACCATAGTTCCTTATAGATTAGGGCAGAAAGGCACCTCAAGTAGAAAATTCAAGATATCTAGTGTAGACTTTGTCTCCAAAATCACTACCTGAAGGTATGTCTGTCTGTTGACTACATGGGGAGGTTAAGGCACTAAAACAGATTATTTAAATTGAGTGGTTTATGATCCTTCTAAGGATGTTGTCACCTCTGGAAGGAATGAAGGGAATGCTCTGCCTTTTGCTTGTAGCCTGCTAGTGACTTTCTCCCCTCAGGACATGAGTCAGTGATGCAGGTAACAAAACACTGGAGATGGCTTTTATGTGGAAGCAGAATTGAACATACCAAGACAAATGAAGCAGAGTGCATCGCTGTAGGACTGCATTTAGGCCTGGATAAACTAGAGAGAATCACTAAAAAACTGCACTAACTGACAATACCATGTTTTGTCTTTGCCACTGTCCTCCAAAAGGAATCATACTCTATACTCAGATGATTTTCACAGCTCTGTGACTCTTGTCAGACGTATTATGTGGTTGTCACTAAGGGTCACAAGATTTAGAAGTCTGAATTGGCCAATAAATAAATAAAGATGCAATGCAATTTTATTTCCGTAATGCTGATTTTCCATTCTCTTTGACAATGAGAGAATGACAAAACTTTTCGTGATTGAAAGTAGCAGAGGAAACAATTTACAGTTATCTTTGTGCTTGAATACGTAGAGGAAGAAGTTAATGTCCTTTACCTCAAATTTTTATTCATAGGTGCAAGTGGTGAGTTTTGCCACAGAACACAACTGGGATTCCTTAGACTTCTACGATGGTGCTGACAACAATGCGCCAAGGCTAGGAAGTTATTCAGGTGACTGAGAAGATTTTACCTTAAGTGTTTCACAGATTCAACTCTTTATTGTAAACACACATCTCTTTATATTTCTTGTGTGTGTTTGTGTATGTCTTTGTTTGTTTCTTCTCTAATTAACAGCAGGCAGTATTCTTTCTGTTTTAAATGGTCATCTATTAACAAACTTTCATAAAGTTGAATTTTTGAAAATGTTAGAAATTAAATAACATTCAGAGGGCCCCAAACTAGATATCTATTAATCTCATTTTTTGCCCGCTCCTCCAGCAGGGTCCAGAAATACAGAACTCTGAAAGAGATACCTCTTGAACTTATACATGGCTGAAAGATGCTCTCTTTATCCTTGTTTTAGATAAACGAGACAGTTTTGTTTGCCTTTTTCTTCTTTTATTTTCCTTTATTCTACTTCAGTCATGTACAGAGTGAGATCACAGACAATAAGATTTTCTTATCATGTGCTGAAGCACAAATGAATAATTTCATTTCTAAGAATAGCCCTACAAAGTATGTTCAATGTTGTTTGATATATTTGGTTGTTACATTTTAAGTTATTCCAGTTACTGGATTTGCTCTTGCTTTTTTGAAAACTCAACTGGGTATTTCTCCTGTGGATAAAAGCATGCAATATAAATTTATATTGTATTAGATTTTGCTTCCCTAAGTGTCTACAGTTCATGTCTCTGATATTGTAGTGCACCGAAAATGTAATAAATCTTTGATGGGGAAAAATATTTGACAGCATCCATGATGTCAAAACATGGTGGAATTAGTTACGCAACCTTCCTCTCTCTCCCTCCCTTCCTCTTTCCCCGCTTTTCTCCTTTCTATTTTTTTTCTCTTTTTATACACACTCAGACATGTACGCATGTGATTAGTTCAGTTTCTATGCATTTCAAGAGTATTTTGATTTCTCTTTTTAGGAACAACCATACCTCCACTTCTCAACAGCACATCAAATAATCTGTACCTAAATTTTCAGTCTGATATCAGTGTTTCAGCTGCTGGGTTTCATCTTGAGTATACAGGTAATGCATAAATGTTCAATTAATTCAGAGTGCTTGCTGGTTCCAGGCATCAGGTGTACCTAAACTATATGAAAGAGGAATATTCAGTGCTATTGAACGTAATGAGCCACATAAGATTACTTCAAAGTCACTGGTAAAATCCTCATTTAATTCCAAGCGAGCAAGATCAAGCCTGAAACCTGTACTGTTAAGGACTGGGAAATTTAATTTGTCTTGCTTTCACCTTTAATTTGTTTTAGATCTCTGAAAAGCTTTTCTAAACACAGAGGTTTAGAAGTCAGGAGTAAATGCAGACATGCTTGTGTGTCAGTCCTAATCACAAAATATAACATCTCTCCATCCTCCTTCAGTGAGGGCTCTTTTCTCCCATTGCTCTGTCCTTGCTGATCCGTTTCTTGGTGCTCTCTGCCTTTTCCAAAATATGTTTTCACAGAAGCACATCTAACTTGTTCTAAACTCCCCTGGTGGATGCAGCTGTGTTCTCTGATGGTTAACTGGAGCTGGCTGGAACCAGTCAGTGTCCAATACAGCTACTTGTCTCTTCCCCTGCAGCCCACAGCCCCTGCCAGAATCTTCAAAATATGCCCATATATATGTACTATATAGTATGTATTTTGTATGTATGTGTAGGACACAAAAGATAGACTCAGTGAAAATGAGAGAATGAATAACCTGGAAACAGCAGCTGTGCTTCTTAACTGACAAATGTTCACAGGTTGGTGAGAACACAGCAGAATTATTCCAAATGTTTTTATTATTGCTGAGTATCCCCTTCAGCAGAAAAGGCTATAATTATAAACATACTTTCTGTCAGAATAAGAATGCCTTAGCTGACTGACAGGAATTCTGGCAATCACTCGTATTTTGTTGCAGGGTTTTTTTGTTTGTTTATTTGGTTTCCCCCCCCCAGCTGTGGCAGTTCCCTCTGCTCATCTAGGTTCTGGTGTCTGATCTGCATAATTGTGTCATGGTTATTTCTTGTCAGTTTTACAGTATGCAAATCTCATGCTCTGCTTGTCTGATTAGCCAGTCAGAGAATACGGCCTTGCAAAATTGCTGCCTGATCACTTGTCTATAACTAAACATTAATTACAGTTTAGAATTATTCCTTGAAATGCAAATACTCTCTCAGCTGATTACAACTTCAGAAAGGAAAAAACTGCAGAAAGTTATGAAAAAAGTATAATCTCTAAAGATCTGTCTATTTAAAATGCATAATTCTAACATCATGATTACTAAAATATTTCCATAGAATTACAGTCATAACTTTAAAAAATGAAAAGGGCTACTACTTTAAGAATGGTGTATTTCCAGTGTGTAGTATCTCAAGTTCTATTGGTAGGTTTTGTATTTACAACCATAGAGGCTATTAGAGAAGGCTAACTCAGCATTCAATAGCTTCTTTTCTTTTATATACATTTCTTCTTATCTAAAATTTAGAAAATACTGAAAATACATTTTAAATGAATGCCTATCTTAAAATCTCTTTTTTTTCTAATGCTATTGGTCATGAAAGTTAAAAAAATCTAACACATTATACTGAGATAGTAGTATAATGTTGTTCAAGGAACTAGTCGTGTACCACAAATGAGTCAATAATGAACAAGCACAGTTTATGAATACATTCATTATAGCTACCATGACACTATAGAGACACAACTTCTGAACTAGTCTTGAGCTGGGAAGAAACAAACTCTTTTTTTCAGGTTGTTGAAAGGTATTGTAGACTGAAAGACTGCATTTCTCTCCAAGCATTATTTACTAATGGGAGCGAGAACACAGTGGGCTGAATAACTGTCATCTAGTTTAAGGTGTTAAGACATCTGAGAAAAGCATTTAAATGAACTCATTTCACTTTTGCTTGGCTTCAGTATTGACATAGTTACGTTTTGCATTTCAGCTGAAGGTTCAGCAACTGGAAACAAAAATGCTAACTGTAACTCTTCAAAATAGATCATAAACGCTTGTCTGTGTAAGCCAAGTAGAAAGGCATTAAGGATTGTTTTTCCAATTTAGGACTGAATTATGTTTTATAGCAGGAAGTTTATATTGTCATAGTTCTGAGTTTTATTTGTATATAGATTCCAATGATTTAAATTCAAACAGTTTTTTCCTTTAATATAGTTTTATATATAATTCCATGTGCCCAATATATTTTTAAGAACAGGAATTACAAACTAGATTATCAGTTTAATATCTACTTTCCAAACGCCAGACATTCCTTCTTTTTTTTTCTTTGCATTCTTATAATACAACGTTATTGTGACATTATGGTAGTGAAAACTACTATTGATGTTCTGTACAAACCATACCTTAAAGAGAAAAATATAATCTATATGCTTTATGAATTCTATAGAATTTTTTTTAACTTTCATCTTTCATATAGTATAAAATACACCATTGTAAGAGTTTTAAATTATAAATATTTTTATTTAATGAGATTCTTACATTTAGTCATTAGTTACATTAGTAAGATTTTAAACATACAGATGTTGAACTATTGCCATTATTGAATCCCGCAACATTTTCCTGTTACCCTTTGTACTGATGTTTAACTGCCTAACAGTTGGTTTCACAGCTAGTTGAGATGTGATAGAGGAAGCACAGAGAGTAACTGAGCTGCTTACACTTAATGTTACACATATTCTTATATTCCTGGATCTTCCTGGGTAGGTGCAATAATTTATTTATTTCTCTACTTTGAGGTCCATGAAAAAGGCATACAGTCTCTTCACAAACTAGCTTCTATTGCAATCAGAAATTTGAAATATAAGTCTTATAACTCAAGAGATACTTCATTAAAAATAGCAGATTAGGTGAAATTTGATGTAAATATTTACTTTCTGTCTGTGTGTGTATATGAATGGAAGTGTAGAGTCAGAGCTGTGAAGGATTGAATGCAGGTGAGCAACTATACTTTGCACTGTTTTTTCCATGTTTTACACTTGCTGTGGTATTGGCCAGCATCCCCTGGAACAGGTGCTGGGAAAAGAAAGTAGGGGTGGGCCCAGTTTGGATTAGGTAGACTATAATTAGGAGTGAGACTGGAGGTGGAAATTGAATATAAGCCAGGAGATAGTGGAAATTTAGAGACTTTGAGCTGAGATTGCAGATTGTTTGGAAGTTTTGATTATTTGTCTCCCTTTCGTTTACTCAGGATAAAAGATTATTCTCCTTATATACAGTAACTAAAAAATAATATGCTGTTTGCTTGTCCATAAACAAACTGCTGGTAGCCAAGAGCTTTCTAAAACGTATCAATACAGTTTGCCTACATACAGCGTTCAAAGAGAATTTATGTGAATCTAAACACAGATTATATGTTTGTTAAAACATCTAAACTTCTAAATTTTTCACAGCTATAGGTTTGGACTCTTGTCCTGAACCACAGACACCAAGCAATGGAATCAAAATTGGGGACAGATACATGGTTGGAGATGTGGTGTCTTTTCAGTGTGATCAGGGTTATTCTCTTCAGGTGAGCCAAGTTTCCAATTTCAAATAGTGCTTTTTAGTTCTTTAACATGGTTATGTTTGTATCTGTCAATATGAAATGGACACTGGACTTTCAGGAACTGTGAGCACATGATAAGCTTGCCAGACTAGTAGACTTTTCTGCCAAATATTAAATTAGCAGCTGTCCAAATATTCCATCAACAGTGTATGGTTCTGTGGTTCCTCTGCATTAGTGATTACAGGTTTTTACCTATTATTGATGCCATCTTTGGTATTCATAGTGAGCTATGCAACATTGACAAATTAAACCACTTGATGAGCAATTATCAATAGTTCTTTACGTACAGGAGGAAAAGGTAAGTAAGGGAAGATGAGGAATAAGAACAAAAAGAAAGGAAACAATCATTTTTCTCCGTGACTCAGATAGTTTGAGTTATTTTCTTTCAGTAATTTCTTGGGGAATTCCATCCAAAAAGGTTTTTCAAATTTGGTGGTATTTTTGCCAAGTAAATTTGCTATGCCCTTGCATTAGCAAAAGGTGTAACTAGGGGCAATGCAGTGATTGTAAACTGTTTTGCCTCTTTCAGTTACTTAGCATATATAACCAGTAGGAATCTGTCTGCCTACATGAAAGGTCTTGAAAATATTTTCATTTGCTGTCTCCAGACCGTAATTACAATTACATGAGGCTGACGAGCAGAGGGTCAGTCTGGTGTGTCTTGTAATTTATCTGTAACAGATTGCCTTGAAATCCTAACATCTCATCTATTGTTAAGGGACATGTGTTGTAAATAGATTCCTTACATACCACAGCTTTTGGCAACTTAAGCCAATGGTTTCAGGGGTGAGGGTAAGGCCTGCATTTAGAATAAATACTAAGAATTTAAGATGTAAAGTCAGTATTGTATAATGTGTATAGTTCATATCTTTTTGCCATGTTCCACAAATGATGCAAATCAATAATACTAAGCGCTGCTTCAGTTAGACTTAGTTTCTAGACTCATGGTTTACACAGAAGCTTTTATTGTAGAATTCAGCTATATACTGTTACAGTATTGGAAGTAATTGTAGGGGCATAGACATAATTCTCCAATTGGCTAACAGTCATACACTTAATTTTAGAGTCTTCTCTGTTATAGAAAAGGTATGATACGATTCAGAATGTACAATATAAATTATATATGGTTTTTTAATATATTTTGGTGGGTTTAAGTTATAAAGTGTTGTTATGTTAATGATATGCCATATATTGTATATTTTTATAATATGAATTTGCAAATATTGTGTTATTTTAGGGACATTCACATATCACCTGTATGCCTGGACCAGTAAGAAGATGGAACTACCCAATTCCAATATGTTTAGGTATGTTCAGCATACATACATTTTCATAGATTCATAGAATGGCCAGGTTGGAAGGGATCTTAAAGATCATCTAGTTCCAACCCCCTGCGATGGGCAGGGATGCCAATCACTAGACCAGGTTGCCCAGGGCCACATCCAGCCTGGCCTTGAACACTGCCAGGGATGGGGCATCCGCAACCTCTCTGGGCAACCTGTTCCTGTGTCTAATCACCCTCCGGGTAAAGAACTTCTTCTTAATCTCCAATCTAAATTTCCCCTCCTTCAGCTTAGGACAAGTTCCCCCTTGTCCTATTACAATCAGACCACCTAAAAAGTTTCTCCCCTTCTATTTTATAATCCCCCTTTAGGTACTAGAAAGCTGCTATAAGAAATATATTAAATCTGAAATATATTTTCTTAAATATGCCAGAATGAGAAAGCCATATAACTCATAAATAATAGAGATGTATAGGGGAGAGAACAGGGAGAACTGGAAGAACTTAATCAAAACAAAAAATGGTCAAATTAAACTCAAGATTTTCAAACTACACTTATTTTGGCAAAGTTTTTTGGAAATGCCCAATCAGAAGAAGAATGAATGAAACATATTCGAGTCAGAATCTACTATCAATTCACTATCAGTGATGAGACCTCCAGAGAAATCTGTAAACATAGATAATTTATTTATGTATCATTTCCACAGCAGAGAGATTACTATTTTGGGAAATACTAAAATAGAAATAGTATTACATTTTCATCTCTAACAAATTCAACATAAGGCATGTCTGCCTAATTTAAGAAGATACATTATTTTTCATAATAAACTTTATATATAAGCCTACTAATATTATTGGAAGAAGCTCTGGAATCCTGCCAAAAGCCCAAATGAAACATCTGAAGTGCATTTAAAATATATTCTCTTTATATGATGAATAAATGTGAGGGATGTAAATCTGCATTTTTACATTGAATAAAAATAACTTTCTGTTTGGATTCCCTAACAGTAGAAATTATCTGTATTGTGATCTTGAATGTATGGAAAGTAGGATGCTGCAGATCTCATTAAAGATTTTATACTTTGCTTTTCTTCAAAACAGATTACATATCCTCTCAAGATGCTTCACATAATCCTGTTCTTAATCCTGTGAGGTGTTAGAAACTTCCTCTGAGGTGCTAAGCTCCCTCAGCTTAGAATTTATAAATATTCAACAACATTCAGATATCTGTAAGAACTTACTAGGCATTAGTCTTCATTTTCTATCATTATACTTTAACTTATGTCTAGGAAGTCTGAGACGATAATTGCACTGATAATTGTTTCAAAGGATGCAGCAACGGTTAATTGGACAAAGCCATTAAACAAAACTGTATTTACTCTAATAAATAGTACAGAATCTTTTCAAAATCCATTGTTGTATTATTCAGATGATCCTTTACAAAATACTGTGGAATTGTGTCAATGTTGTTCTGAGCTGATGTGAGCCACTTACCTGCTCACAAGGGTTGTCCACACAGACCAAGTGCAACCTAAACATCTGTTCCCCAAACTAAAACTTAGTCAATTTGGAGTAGATATATATGTTTAAATCACCTATTGGTAAATTACTTGTTACATGTATTTAGTGGTAAAGGAATATTTGTGCATTTTTCAAAGTAAAAAAATAATTATTATTGTGTTATTAGTGCTGGAAAGTATCTTCAATATTCTGGATTATTTTTTAGCTCATCGTACTCCTCTGAAAAAGTCTATGCTTTTTTTGTGCAGCACAATGTGGTGGTAGCATGTCAGACTTCAGTGGAGTGATCCTCAGCCCTGGGTTTCCTGGCAACTATCCTAGCAGTTTGGATTGCACATGGACAATAAAGCTGCCTATTGGATTTGGTATGTGTTGTTTCATAGATCAAATTTGTTTGGGTTTTTATGGATTCAAAACACTGAACATAAGATTTTAAAATATTGTGAATATTCATCCTGGCAAAAAAAGTTATCAAAGCCTTAAAAGAAAGATACAGAATAGAAAAGCTACAAGGTTCTTGGTCTTTCATTTATTATGCTACAATTTTCTGATAAACCCAAAATCATTTAATTAGAATTAAGATTTTATGTATAAATATAGGAAACACTTAAGAAGGGTATCCAGAGTGCAAAAAGCCCTAGAAAAAAGCAATCTAACAAGAAGAACATGTCTGAGGCAAACAGAGTCAAGTGCTACAGGCAGAGCAAAGGATTAATACTTTGGAATGGATATGGTTCAGGAACTTGTACTGAAAACAGTAGAGTACAGAGGAGAGAATGCTAGGCAAAAATATATTAGTGATGGTTTTGTATTGAACAAAGTGGGTGAAAGAAAAAAAAATGATGGTAAGATCATGAGCTGGCAGTTATTATTATGACAGTTTAAACTTTGGACAGGAGTGTGGTCCGCAGGATCAAATAAAAGGCTAAGCCTACAAATATTGTAGATAGAGAAGGAGCAAAGGTTGGATGTAACTGGACTCTGTGCAGGAAATATTTGGAAGGTTGACAAAGTCAAAGAATGACATATAAAGCAGAGGCTTTATTACCACATATAGACTATCTTCAGATAAAGAGAAACAGAAATCATCAAGCTAACAGTGATTTAATTATGCACCAACCTTCTTTCCTGTACCACATAAAATGTTACATGCTTCAGAAAACCATTTGTAAACTTCACATGATATCTGGGGAGAAAGCTCTAAAAGACAGTGACAAACACTATTTACCTATTGCAGTTTAGGAGTTACAAAATTATTCATGACTTTTCAATAATTAATCTGACATTATATCTTTTCAATTTTATATGAAATAATGGTGATTGTCTTTGCCAGAAACACCAGTGAGACTCAATCATCTTCTTAATGAAAGTACTCCATTGCCATTCCACAGTTGCACTAACTCCAGATAAAACACAAGTTCTACTTTGTTGTAACTTAAATAGAGATATGTATAAAGACGAAAATCTTTAAAAAGCCCTACAGCTACTCAGCTGCTGATCATTTCCTTCTTCTCCTGCTACATAATCATTGGAATACATCACCTAGTTAGAAGAGATAACTTGCTAATAGACAGTAAGATACCTTCCTGTTCCTTAACCTAATCACCTAATCAGAAATTTTCTGTCAGCAACATCATCATATGTCGCAGTATATTTATGTTAATTAAATAATTGAACTGCGTATGTAGTAGGAGAGGTACTAATGAATGATGGTTAGATAGTATCATTTATATTTTTGATGACTCAAAAAGAATAGATATCTTAAGTGATGTGAAGAATGTGGTGACCTTCTCCAGCCAGTCCAGCCCTGGACCCTCCTGTGCAGACACTGGAGCCCAGCCTGGTGCCCAGGAATGCAAAGTCTGCCTAGTCTGAGGGACATGTCTAGTACTTCTTTTTTTTCAGCTTCAAACAGTAATGTAGTTGAGCCCAGACACATGCACAGAGGACACTGACAAGGGTGGTTATAGACTGCCACAGAGAAGGTGCTGCCTTCAACAGCACCTATGCACAGGCAAGCTGGTCCTTGCCTCTTCTCAGCAGAGACGGCCGACAGAAATCAGTTTATTTACTACTGAAATGCAGCTATCTCTGGGGTAAAATTCTGTTCCTGTTTTTTTTTTCAGGTGTAGCTTTTATAGAACTGGAGATTACTTGGAAACAAGAAAGAGTCAACTATATTGAATGTAATCAATATTCAAAACTGAAATTTGTTCTAAATGCATAAACAACAAAGTTTGACAAAAAGTGGCATTTAAAAAAACCACACAGTTCAATGCCTTAGATCATGTTGGTATTTCAGTGTTAGCATTTCTTACTTTGCTAGACTCTCAGAATGAGTAATGCATGAGGAGAAAGAATGCTTTAACATATGCATATCTGCTGGTCACATTATTTTCTGATATTAACAGTGTAAAATGTATACATTTGATTTTCCCTCTTGGTACTGATAGTGGTGACTTTTATTTACTGATGATGTTTTTCAGGTGTCCATTTGCAATTTGTGAATTTCTCAACGGAGACAATACATGATTACTTGGAAGTTAGGAGTGGATCTACAGAAACCAGCACTGTTATAGGGAGACTAAGCGGCCCTCAGCTACCAGCCTCTCTGTTTAGCACAACTCATGAAACCAGCTTATACTTTCACAGCGATTATTCACAGAACAAACAAGGATTTCATATTGTATATCAAGGTGAGATTTTGACATTCTTATATGAGAACAAGGTGGCCATTGAGGTTATTTCTCTTTTTAGCATTCCTAAAAGATAAACATGAAATAAAAAATTTTGTGTATATCAAACCAAACTGTTGTGCATCAAGATCAAACAGAAGAATGAAGAAAACTAAAATGAAAAGGGAAAATAATTGTGTATTCTGTTTAAAAAGCAGTTCAAACTTAGGTAAACAGATAATTTCCCATATCAGAATTTGGTTGGCATATTAGTTTATGTGGTTTACAAAGTAAGCATCTCTGTTGTTTGATCTTCATAGGCCTATGGGAATCTCAATTTTGTGTCTTGGTTTCTGGAAGGGGAAGATTTAAATATTATTTTTGAGTAGAGCAATGTCAACTCAGAAATTGACAAAACCATTTTATCTCCTAGTTGGCAACAGAACTGTAAAGTTCCTTTTCTGTTGTACTCAAATAGGTCATGCTGAGCTGGTGAAGATTGAAAGATCATAGTTCTTTGTATATAATTGCATATTTGATTAAAAGGGACTAGATGTTCACTGTTAATAAAACAGTCCAATGTATATTTTAAACATGTTTTCATGGCACAAATAACATCGGAGCATGATCTAAGGATTTTTTTATTTTAGAGTGATCTCTTACTCTTTCAATAGTAAGAAGTCCAAACACATTTTAGCTCCATGTAACATCCTGGAAGTAAGCCACTGTGAAAAGTGTTAGCTTTTAAAAAAAAATTGCCTAGTAAGATTTTACTCCTTATTTGGAATATGATACAATTTGTAGAGTAATGGAACTTTAAAATTACTGCTATTAATAGCAGTAACAGTATCATTTTGGAGATGTCATTATTTGTTAAAGAATTATTTAAAAGTTCTTACGCGATTTTTTTGACCGCATAAAAGAGAACTGTTTCTTTCGAAAATACATAGTCTGTGATCTGATTTTGCAGATTTGCTTAGTGTATTTGTTCTCAGTTTTGTAATAAGAAGTCAGTGTTTCAAATCTTCTTGGAAAAGATCACCAATATGTGAGAGGCTTATTTTCAAATCTTACTTACTTGCTATAAAATCTTTTGACATTCATAGTTCATTACAGTGCCTTTTAATTCTTCTGAGAGAAACAAGTGAAATTATAGATAGGTCTATTTCTTCTCTCCTTTAAACATAAGTATGTAGAAAGAGAAAATCCCTATGGTATTTCCAAATGGCAAGAAGTGCTACCTAGCAACACAAAAGCCTAGCTAGTTTCATTTGTACCTTACGAGCATTCACAGTTGTTGTCAGACACTAATTCTGTTACTGTGGATTTCATGTCATTTTCACATTCAGCCTTTCTGTCTTCATGATTTTTGTGAACTTCACTCGTATCACCCCCAAACTCATTTAGGCATGTTTAGCCTTGTGCTCAGTAATGTTATTCATTATTATAGGCTCTATTATATTACAAGGTATAGAAGTCAGACTCACTGATCTGTAGTTTCAAAGATTTCCTCTAAAGATGTGATTTTCATCGGGAATCACCACTCCTCTAAATCAGATTTTGATATATCTTGGTTCAGCATCTCTAATAATATAATAATAATAATAATAATATAATAATAATAATAATAATAATTCTTCAAATTATTTTTGCTCTCTTTATTTTCTATTTAAAATTGACCTGCTGTATTTTACGACTTTTTGGAAAGGCAGACTTTCATTATTTAAATTCCATCCTTTTCCCTATCGTAACTTCTTTAATGTTTCTACTGAGTCACACAAGCATTTTTCTGAACCACTTTAGCGGGTTTTTTTATTCTGGATTGTAGAATATGTTTCACCTGGCCTCTTAAAGTAGTGTCAATTAGCAGATTCCAATCTGCATGACCTAATTTTTGTATCATTCCCTTTCCAGAAAATCGAATATACCTGTGCTAGGTTTATTTGACTTACTCCCGCCTAGTACAATCAAACTGCATTATGACTGCTATTATGGAGAAGCTTTCCAATAAATGCTTCTTGAACTGAGGCTTGAGTACCAAGCTGGTTCAAATCTAAAATCCCATCCTTTCCCGTCAGCTCTCAAACCGCTTGTTTTAGGGAACAACTGTCTCCGGCATGCAGAGTTTTAGTTCTTCAAGACATTCTGATGAGGTGGATATTTGGGTACTGATATTTGGGTAGTCCATTACCTGTCACAGTTTTGTAGCTTCTCTAATTTTACTTCACATTTCCTCTTCACTCTATTTTTCCTGGTTAGTTTTGTAGAAACGGCTTAGTACTACACATATTTCTGGAGTTTTGATATCCACTTGAGAGTATTCTACAGTGCTTCTTTTTTTCTGGTAATATTTTTCTTCTGTATATACTTAATATAATTTCTAAACAACCATGCTGCTCTCCCACCTGGAAGTCTCTGCCTGTTCAGTCTTGAAAAGGTGATCACCTGGCAACACTGCATCCTGCTGCTCTATGCTATGCCTTTCATGACAGGGCTCTTGGGTGGTTTAAGCATTCTATATCACGCCTCCTGTGTTTTAGGCTCCTATATTGGTGTGAAACGCTTCTTAGTTTGGCCCTTGTTCTGTTCCTTAATACAGTACACATCACTCAACATACAGTATAGGCTACCTGATTTGCTTTTCCTATGGTAACTTTGCCATTTGTCATTCTCTCACACTTTCTTAGAGGTGCATTTGCTGTTAGCCTCCTCCCTGTCATAGTATCACATCAGTCCTCTGTACCTGTTAAATTTTTCTCTCATGCTTCTAGTTTAGATACACTTCTACAATTTTCTTTGTCAGCAGCTTAGACCCATTTTAATTAGAGTGTACTTAAGTGTGCTCTTGGAAGCCATTTGTAGTCTTAAAGACCAAATCAGTGGCCTACCTTTTTGAAGATAGAAGTGGAGAAAGCACAAAATCTAATTTCCTTTCTACTGTCTTCTTCTCTAGTGCAGTACTCTTCTACTTATTAAAATTAAAAGATAATATTAAAAAGCTAGTCTCACTGTTTGCCTTCATATTTTCTACAAACCTGTGTTTGGGTATTTGGTAGTTGTTTGGCGTATTGTTTGTTGGGTTTGGGTATTTGTTTATAGAAGCCTAAAGAACATAAGATCACTTATACTCAGTTAAACTATTATGTTTTCGTTACAGGGTTTGGAATTGGAAATTAATTTTTATGCATATTTCCAGAGCTACTGTGGGAATATTCTTCTCCTAGTGTAAAACCAATTATTTTGATTATCACCATGATGGAAATAGGATGTTCATATGAGATGTTAATTATTTTTAATTGTATTCTAATTAAAAGCTTTTATTTTTGAAGTAATACAGATTTGTATTTTACTTCTTTTTTTCCCCATTATTATTATTTATTTATTTCAGCATATCAGCTACAAAGCTGTCCTGATCCTCGACCATTTCGTAATGGTTTTGTTGTTGGGAATGACTTTACTGTGGGACAAACTATTTCATTTGAGTGTTTTCCTGGCTATACGTTAATTGGAAATTCAGCTCTGACTTGTCTTCATGGCATCAGCCGTAACTGGAATCATCCACTCCCCAGATGTGAAGGTATGTTCTGGGTGACCTAGGAATCCTTCACTATTTTAAAGTCTTCCTAAGGATTGTTAACTGAAATTATTTCGCCTTTTCGATTTATAAAGCCCTGTATTTTTATGTTGTGGTCTTTGCAGACCAAGTGTTCAATTTTGAAAATTCTTGTAGAGAAGCTGAAATATTTCCTGGAAATATGAAATGTCTGAAAACTTATCTGAGATAATAAATTTATTTTTGGGAGGTTAGACTTACGTTCTGGAGACCTGTGCTGCTTTTGAATCTAGGTGATGCTACTGAGTTTTACATACATTTTTTGTGAATGAGAATTTTTTTTTAATTGCATTATTTATTCTTTTACAATTTTTACACTCATACGCTTGCAGCAAGTAAGCAGATTCCAGGAACTGTGGCTTATACACAGCTGAAATTTTAGAGATTTTAGAGATGGAATGAATGTATATAAAGATTCTGTAGTGGTGTTTATCTTATTTCTAGCTATGCTGAAAGGAAAATCTACATAAGCAGCAGACCAAAGGGCAGTCATCCACTGCCATCAGACTCTGAAACAGACAGGGATGAATGTTTTAGTAACACAATACCTGTGCACCACAAAATCTATTTGTGGAAATGAGGACTGCATTTTCTTCCATGTGAAATAATTACTTTCCTCTGCAACATCCAGGTTTGTCACAATTGTGGCAACCTTCAGGCAGAAATGTTAGGTTCCTGGGAAAGCACAAACACAGTGAAGATACTTTATATTCAAAACTGTCCTCCTCAAATCCTATGCTCCTGAGACCACAAGATCTAAACACATTAAGCAATTAAGTAATTGACTGTATAAAGTTCTCTGCATGCCTAAACATAGATTTCCACAAAGATGAAATCTGTACAAGGGTTTGAATGTCTGCTTTCATATTCCATAAACACCCTCCACTTTCAGATGGACTATTCAGGACCTGAGTCAAAGGCCTAATTTCTCTCCATTTTGAATGTATTAAGAATGGAAATATCAATATTCAGTAAGCTGAAGAGGCATGCCTTATGGAGGGGGGAGGAGGGAGAGAAAAACAGAGAAACCAAAACAAAGAAAATAAACTGAAGAACCTCAAAACCCAAACAGAACAAAAGCTGCATTCTTTTCTGGATTTTTGCATTATGTTCTCAATCACCTACCTAAATTTAGATACTTAAATTAGACGTCTCATTACTCAAAATTCCGTCTGGAGTCAGTGAGCCACAGGCATTTCTGGAGGATGTGGTAGCTAAATTAAGATGTATATGATATTGCATTCACAAGGAGAAGCCTTAAAATATGAAAGAGAAATGACATCTACACTGTCTTTTGAAAGGGGAAGAAGTTAATTCATAACAATTAAGTTTCAACCCCCGTTTTCTACATCCTGAGGGAGTAATAATAGTTCATACCTTAACTGCTTAATGGCTTAGCTTTTCCTTATTACTTAGTTGTAGCTGCATTTTGTGCTTGATTTCAGATAAAGGCCTTGTGTTCAAAAGAATTGAAAGGAAGTGGGCATTTTTTTGTGTATGCCTAGTGCCAGAAATGTACAGTATAAACCGGTATTTGCTTTAATATTTTGATTGTAAGGCAGCATATACTAAGGATTGTTTAATGCTGCAGACTTGAAGCAGACAAGCTGAATCAAATATCACTATATGTGATTGTTCTTTAAACAGATTTATTGCATTCTCATGAACCTAAAATCCCTCTAACCTGTCCTCAGTACCATCTAACCTCTCTGACCCTTCTTAACACATCTCCCTCACTTCATCCTTTTGGAATCTATTCCCTTTTTTATTCCAAGAAATCTCATTGCCTGACTGTCAATCAGCACTTGTCTTCACTTCCCTAAGACTCTGCAGTAAAATCAGTTCTGTCTGCACTGCTCAAAAACCCGTGAGACTTTGAAGCTAAAAGCTGAAGAAAAACCATATGACACCTGTTGAGTCAGAGTGGATGTGTCTCTGAAAGTCTCCTTACCCTACAGTTCATCACTGAAACATAGATATAGAAACCATTAACACATGCTTTACCTAAAGAAAAACGATGCATAATTCCTGTATGTCAAACTTGTATTTTTAACAACTGGTTCTCTGTTTAGAAGTTCTTAAGGATATTTTAGGGAATGTGGATTGCCTGTTTGGGATGGAGTGGGGAGGAATAGATGCAAAATAAAATAAATTATACCATTTTAGACTTTGTTCAGTTTTCCAGAACTAGGCTTCTATAACATAATTTCTCCTCTGTAATGACAAGCTTGTGTCTTATTCAATGTCTGTGGAGAAAATCATAGAGTTTGTACTAATATTTTTCCTGAAATATATAGTTATGAAAGTCTCAAAGCTGTATGGTCAGTCTTGCACTGTATGATATCTAAAATCAGTGCACTTCAGTGAGTATTTAGAAAGTACTCTTACTTTGTCTAGCAGAATTTATCTCAGGAAATGCACAATTTCTGTTTATACTGTTGCATATATTTTCAAACTCCCCTCTAATTTTCTCTCACCCTTCCTCCATCAACTCTGCATATCTCTTCTCTAATGTGTTGTTTGGCTACATTCTTTTAACAATAAATAAAAGTGATTAATGTATTTTGTTGCAAATTTGTAGCTGGCATTTCCACAATGCCATAACAATTGGCTTGCAGTTTTGCAGGGAATAATTTAAACTATAGTTTAGATATACTTCAGTTCCAGTTCTTTTAGTACTTACGTCATCAGATTTACTTTTCTTTTTCTTTTAGATTTGACCAATACTATTAAAATAGACTTCTGACTCTGCTAAAAGCTCAGTAAAATCTGTTTTCTGTACTCAGCAATGCTTTTATATTATCTAGTACCAAATGTGTTTAAAGGTAGACTTTTACAGGGTCTAAGAAGAATGTAAGAAGCATCTAATACCATCATTAATACCTTTTAAGAAAAAATATCTTTTTTATAGCCCTCTGTGGAGGAAACATAACTGCAATGAATGGCACCATATACTCTCCAGGATACCCTGATGAGTATCCAAACTTTCAAGACTGCTTCTGGCTTGTGAGAGTACCACCTGGTAATGGAATCTACATCAATTTCACAGTTCTCCAAACAGAGCCAATATATGATTTCATAACCGTCTGGTAAGAAAAAAACCCTTTTGGTATTTATTTAGTCTTCATAAATTGCATCTTCATAATGTAACAAAGTATGAATTAAAAAGGGAATATTTGTGATTTCTCCCTTGACACTCCTGTTCTGTCTAGGGGAAATGAATGATTTGCACTAACCCATGTTTTCCAATGTACCATTCTCTCTCAATAGCAGTGGACAGAAAGATTCACAGTCCCTCTCTTACGAATTTAAAACCAATAATAGTGTGCCTCGGTTTCTTGATGAAGAAAAGTATTCAGAAGCATGCTGTAGCAGCTTAACAATCAAGAGAAGTAGTACTTATGAAAAGAGGGATAATAAGCAGTTTATGTGTATTACAACGTTTTAGAGAGTTAATATAAAAAATTAGTGCAACACTTTCTTCATTTCTTCCAAGCTGGCTTCTTGTAAACTGTTAAGGGTACACAAAAGGAGAGACTTTGTGTGTATTTGCCTAAGACAAAAAGAGTGGAGCTAACAATAGCTGTAAACAAACTACGTTTTTTATATGAATCCATGTCCATTATTAATATTCTCAGATAATGAAGCTGCTGTTTTCATGGTTGCAAAGCTGGTAAAGACAGGAGGCTGTAACTGAGTGTAACAGCTCAGGTAGTAATCTTAAAACTGCTACCAGTAAGCCTCCTAGACATTTCAGCAGTGCCTAAGACCTTTTGGAAGCTTGTCTAAAATAATAATTCTCTGATTAGTTAATCTGTAGATTAAAAATCCACAGATTGAGTGAGTAGTCTTGTAGTCTGAGTAATGCAAAATAATGAGAGGCAATTTGGAATATTAAGTATTCATTTTATATTTCTGTTGCACAGAAATCTAATTTTCATTAATGTAAGTTAATTCAGGATTTCATTCCTATCTTCCTAAACATTAAACAGTGTCTGTTTTTCTCAGGGATGGACCAGACCAAACCTCTCCTCAAATTGGACAATTTAGTGGCAACACTGCATTAGAATCAGTCTATAGCACTTCCAATCAGATTCTTATCAAGTTCCACAGTGACTTTACTACCAGTGGCTTCTTTGTACTTAGTTACCATGGTAAGTGTGACAGATTGCACTTTTTCACTGTCTATACTGACTACTGCAGGAAAAAAACTCATGAAAAAAATTAATTACTTTTTCTAAGAAGGGTCACTATGCTTAATATGACTGACCACCACTAGGATAATGCAAAAAAACCATGAGAGTTAATACGAATGATGAAAAAAAGCTATTTTTTGACCAGATATTAAATTTGCTAGTAGTCAAGCAAAAAACCCAATGCACTGTGAAGAGACATGTGCAAAGAAATAGGTTCAGAAGCTAGAGTGTTTATAGGTGCTCTGTGAATACCTGTTAGATTGACTATTCCAGGAAACATTGAGATTACAGTCTGTTTTCTGGATCCTAATCAGATTTTGGGAGTGGAAAGCTTTCCTTTTGACTAAATAAAGACCAAGGTGAATACAGATAGACATAACTGAGGGTATTAAAGGAACTTTATTTTGAACAAAACAAAGTAAAACAAAAAAGGTCTAAATCCCACAATGAAAAAAAGGGCAGCAACAGCACTTACATTCATTATGGACTATAGACTCCAATAGAATTAGGCAAAGGAGAGTAAGAATTTTCATTCCAAATCGGGGCATGTAGCAGTTTGTGAAGGAGAAACTGACCCTTTATGTTCATTAATACATGAACTAATATGTATTGATATATATGAATATATTAGTATATGACCAAACCTGTAGAAATGTTCATATCTAGTAATAAAGTGTCTCTAAATAACTCCTTGTATTTGTTTCCTTTACTATTATGGAAATTGTCATTCTAAATGTGTGGACTCTAATGTCTAAGAAAGATGCAAACTGAGCAGCACAAAGGATTATTCATGAAGAAACTAAAAACAGGTTTTGGATTGCTGTTGCCAAGCAATAAAGGCAAGGCAGTGAGAAGAGTCTAAATTTAAAGTCAGTAATTTGGGAATTAAAATGAATGATAGCCCTAAATGAGAGACATTTGATATAAATTATATGAATTGTTTATGGAGTATTTTTTAATTATCTTGCTGATTTGTTAGTAGTAATAGTAGTAGTGGTGGTAGTAGTATTAATATTTTTAAAAAATGCAAATAGTACAGCTGTCCCATGTTTACTTGGTGTGTTTTATTTGAAACAACTTCATCCTAAGGAAGGATGTAGTCTTTCTGACTCACTGATTTAACTGGCTGTTCATTATATAATCAACAAAAAGGAATGGAGTGGAAGATGTCAAATATGGGTGACTCAGTAGCAACAACAGATCTTACCTGGATAAAATACAAATTTTGTGATTGACAAAAGTTTGACCAATTTGATGACTAAAGGATCAAAGCACACAAAAAAAGATGTGTATAACAGATAGTGAATTGTCATCTGCCATAAGTAGATGTTGTTTCTCTATTAATGAGAGATGCTGTAAAACAACACCATATGAGAATGTAGTGGCAGTGAAAAACAGGCATACTTGACTCATTGATCAGCTGGAGTGTACACCTTAAAACATGGATGACATAAAAATACTTCAGTGTAATTTCTTTGGCCAGATTTCTGTCCTAATTGCTTTCAGATTGAAGGGAATTTTGTGTGTGTCCAGATACAGGCCCATCCTCATAGGTTCTCTGTAAAATTATAAAGCTATATAGCTTTTGCATTTTCTTCCTACTTGTCTTTATCATTTGTTTCACCTTATTATTTTGCCTGGCTGCTGCCTACATGTGTTAAAACTCAGAAAATTATTTCATGTAAGATTTCGAAGGAGAAGTTTAAAAGTAAAATTATTCTCTGACCCTATCTGCAGGTGAGATGTGCTCCACAACTATTAATTTACTGGGAAATTTCATATTCAAAATGTTTCTGTCTGTCAGTTTTGCTGCCTCTGTGTAGAATCTTTTCCAATTATCTTGAAATTTTCTAAGTAAATGAATGGATGATTATTTTTATCCTGTTAACATGAGTATTAACTCATGACAGTTTGCACAGCTATGTTAACTGTCTAAATATGGGAATTTTATGTTTTTTTTTTCTCTTTATAGCCTATCAGCTCCGGGTGTGCCAGCCTCCAACAAATATACCAAATGCTGAAGTTCTGACAGAGGATGATGAATTTGAAATAGGTAATATAAGATAAAAGAAAAACAACATTTACTTCAGAAATAAAGGACAGCTTCGCACAGAAATTCATTGCTTTTCAGGCTGCAAATGATGCCTGTAATATTTTAGATTTATATTTGAAAATAAGTTTTTTAAGAAATCATTCCTCTTCCCTATGCTTCCTGAATCCATCTGTTTCAGAGATCACATATAAATAACACAGTAACTCCTTTTTAATTAACTTCATTTAAAATAGTTTTCATAATATTTGATAAAAACATTGTCTTATACTGAAACAAGTAAACGCCCCCCCCCCCCTCAAGTAGACAATTGTATATTCTGTACCAGAATTAAGGTTCTGTGACCTGAATAGTAAAATCATGTCTATAAAAACTAGGAGGGTCTGCAAAGGTGATGATATTCTGACCCTCTAAGATGTGTTAATAGCACTACTTGGTCTTTCAAGGAAATACAAGTTACATGATCAGATGTCAGATGTATGACCAGCTGGTTTTGTGCACATTATGGAAAACCAAAATAGATGTATTTTTAATAAATACCAGTATTTGGTTAGTTATATTGCTAACAAGGAAAAAAATACTTTTTTTTTTCTTTTTTTTTTTGTTTTCTGCTCTGTAATCTGGGCCAAAGACCACTGCCAGGATGTACAAATTTTTATTGCTACATAAAACTATATGAATTTTTAATTTCTTAATTTAAAAATGCAATTTGTTATTCTCACAATGCCAACTTTAGCTATCATCAACTAAATGCTATATTTTTTCCCTTCATGATTGTATGGGTTACTGACTTGTGCTCTCTCTTTAGGTTATGAAGCTAAATAGACAATTCTATTGCTTACAGCTTTGCAGACACGTGGTTCACATAGCATGAGTCAAACCCAGACAAATTAGCAAACTCCCCAACTACTAATATGGTGTAAAACAGTAATAGATGCAGCATGGTATGCAACACAATGCTCATTTACCACATTTCTTAGATTAATCAAAGTTGTTTATGCCAGAGGTCATTTAGGCCATTATATGTGGTGGTAAGTAACTTCATCAATCAATAATGTTTTCAAAGCTAAAAGTCTCACTTAATTGCTGTTTAATGTTTCTTTTGTTTCTTTGTGTTTTGTCTTGTTTTGTTCTTCCAAACAGGAGACATAATAAGGTATCAGTGTCAACCAGGCTTTACATTGGTTGGTAATGAGATTCTGACTTGTCGACTAGGTGAAAGGCTTCAGATGGATGGAGCACCACCTACCTGTCAAGGTTTTTCCTCCCTTTTCTTTTCCTCCTGCTAGACCAGTTGAATGGTGATCCCTTAAGTACCCTCCACTATCTCTTTACATAAGATGGCACATTGAAAATATTTCAGACTTTTTTATGTTACTCCTAATGTTATCACCGTTTGTTAAGGTGAATATCTGTCAACTATTAATGCAAAATAATTAGCAATGTTTTAATGCTTTTGATAAGTTTAAATGACTACTGCTTGAAAATAGTGTCACAATGCTGTACCTTGCATACGATTTATTTTTAAAAATGTAAACTCTTTAAAATTTTATGATGGGCACATGTTTATTTTTTCATACTAATTCTTCCATTTATTTTCAGAAAGCTAAATATGAAAATGCACTTATAAACATGTATCATAAACCTTTTCAAGGAAAAAAATAAAAATCTAAAAGAAACAACAAAATGCCACAGCCTCATATATAAACACAAGCCATTTAAAATCCTGCTAGTTGCTGTGACAATTCCGTTATGATCCATCTACTCCTGAGCTTAATATTCTAACATCTACTGCAAGATTAAAATATCAAACAGAAATAATGAGTTTTAGATATTTTTGCCAATCTCTCTGTTTCACAGTGCTCTGTCCAGCCAACGAAGTGCGTCTGGATTCAACAGGAGTAATACTTAGCCCTGGATATCCTGACAGCTACCCAAATCTCCAGATGTGTGCATGGACCATTACAGTGGAGAAGGGTTATAATATCAGCATGTTCTTCGAATTCTTCCAGACAGAAAAGGAATTTGATATACTTGAGGTGTTTGATGGTAACTATAGGATGCACAACTTTGGATGACACCTTTTCTCCATATGTGTATTGTTACATTGCATCTGTGTAATCAATATTGTTTATGTAGGCCATAAGTTGTCAGTATAAAAAAATCTTAATTAAGCAATTATTTGCATTTGTTGTGCTAAAAAGAACTTCTGGATTACTGTGTTTAAAATTATACTGCACTAATTATATTTAGAATAATTTTGGTTCTGAATAAATATGTACTCTATTGTATATCATAAAACTCCCACTTTGATTTTTAATTCAGAATACTTTTAGTATTTGCTTGGAGGATGCTTTCTGTGTATATTAACTTTATGTAAATATTTTATTTTATTTTTTAAAACTTTGTAACTTCTTTTTCTTTTTCTCTTTATTTCCTTCCTTATATCAAGGACCAAATAGTCATAGTCCATTGCTAATTTCCCTCAGTGGGGACTATTCATCTTCTCTAAATATAACCAGCAATGGCCATGAAGTGTTTCTCCGGTGGTCAGCAGATCATGGTACCAATAAAAAAGGTTTCAGGATAAGATATATAGGTATGTAAATCTAACTTTCTTCAATATGTATAAAATTTCAATAAGGAAATTATTTATTTATGTGAAAAGGGTAAGGTAATAATTTGTTATATAAATTGCCCAGACAGAAAGGAAATCAAATCTGTTTTATTATGAACCTGATGATACTGATCTTGTGAGGAAAAAAACCCAACTACACACCCTAACTAGGATATATGAAGCACATGCGCTCTGTAGATATTTAAGCAAATGTTTTACAGGATTTTAAAATGGCTTAAGCCAGTACTAAAAATAAGAGAAGAAGATTCTTTCTTCTCTGTCTCATCATTTATTTGCTCTTTTATGCCTCTGTTCTTCATACTGGATCTCTGTGCAGTTTATTAGTAACACATTATTAACAAGGCAGAAATGAGCAGCTATAAAGATGGAAAAATGTGAGACCCTGAAGGACTGAAATCTTTAAGGTTCACCAGAAGCAGCAACCAGATTAGAAGAAATCAATTGGTATGTCAAAAAAACCCACCAATTTTTTTGTGTTATTAATTCAAAGGAACCTTTTTATGAATAGTGTGTGAAGATGATAACACAGATACATTTTTATGTTTATTTTTATTTTATTTATTTTTATGCTTTTATAGAAGTATTATATAATGTCCTTTTTTTACAGGACGATAATATTCATTAATCAAGCTAAATTAGATCTGTTGCAATTTACAGCAATTACCAAAAAAAATATATTTGATTTTATTAGCATGACCAAGGATATTAAATATACAGAATGAAAAGTACTGGGCATAGAATCTGTAGATACTAGAGAAGTCACTGGCATAAAACAATTTTCCTTTACAAAGTGGAGTAAGCAATGAAGAACAGTTAAAATTCTTCTTTCTGCTGTGTTTTTTTTTTTATTTTTACTTTGTTTTTAGCAACTTCATACTGCAGAAAAATAATTAGGCTCACAGCAATGTGTAAAACAGTATCAGCACCATCCTTTCCTTTAGAAGAGGGCAGTTTTCTCAGAGGTAAATTATTTGTTGTATAGCTAGATAAAATTTGCTGTTGGTTGTAGTATCTGCTGGATCTGCTATAAGAGTAAGAAGAGAAAGTTCTTGAAGGTCTTCACAGCGAGAGAACTATTGAGAGGTGGACATGAAAAACTTACTAGTGATCTGTATCACTCAGAAAATACCAGTGTATTTTCTTATACACTAAAAAGTAGAGGTGTTTGTATCTGGTTCTTCCAAGAGTATAAGGCTATAAGGCATGAGCAATTTAGTGTAAGGAAGAAAATATTTTTACAATATGTGATCTGAAAAATATGGTAGTGCTTCTTATTCTGCTTCTTGTTTTAATAAAGAGTAAACAAACTACCACATAACTCTACCCTATCAGAGAAAGCCTTTGCCTGAGAAAACCATTGACCTCAAGTAAGTCACGGTACATGGAAAGGCTTAAAGAGCAAGCCAAGTACCACTTATGTATTTGCCAGTAGTTACCAACATTTCTTCAAAGCATGAAGGAAGCACTTGGAAACAAACTTCCAACTTCTTTTTCTTTCCTACACAATGGGAAATCGGCCATCTTGGCTAACCAACTCATTCTTGAACCAAAACGATCAGAGATCAAGTTAAAGTCTTAAACAACATTTCTCTTAAATTGGCCACCAGATGGTAAGTCGCTTCTGGTCCACTCCTTTGGTGAGGCAGACAAAAGCCAAGTAAATGTGTACTCATAGACTTAATGAATAAGTGAGTTAAAAGAAATATAAGCATAATGACAGTATGGTAAGTAACCAACAATTAACGTCAGAGGGATTTGAAGTACCTAAATCCTTTCAGATTATAACAACTATAACTCTTAACGATCTTTATGCTCTCTTAGAGATTTCTGAAGGTTGTTTTTTTTCTAGTATCTAAGTAAGACTTCTCTATGTTTTTTTGTGTTCTAAATAAATCATAAAAATCACTGGTTTTGCCATGGATTTATGGTGACACTCATAAGTATGGCTAAAATCTATTTCAGATTTGCTAGTTCGGTTCATTGAATCACAGAATTTGAAAGAAATAACTTATTTTTTTTAAAAAAATTTATACTACTGAAATTTGTAAAACTTCAATAAATTTCATTATGAACTAGAACTCTATAACTTACTTGGTTTAAAAAAAAAGATTATTAAAAAAACAGTTATCTATCAGTACATTTCCTTTGAGGCTACTAAAAACTGAAGTACTTATAAAGCTCTTTTCTGTGACCTTTATACTTAGCTAAATTCCTTGAAGCATGCATGATCAGGATACAAAATACAAAAACTTTTAGTGCCATTTTCTCAGCTTCTTATCTGTTGTCCACTGAACTCAAAAGAATTTGTCAACAGCTGTCATCTGGATTCTAAATGTATCTTTTATTTATTCAATATAGCACTCTACTGTAGTACTCCAGAGTCCCCTCCACATGGTTTCATTGTCAGCCAGACAGGAGGACAGCTCAACAGTATGGTTCGCTGGGCTTGCGATCGAGGTTTTCGCCTCATTGGGAAAAGTACTGCTGTATGCAGGAAGTCTCCACAAGGTTATTACTCATGGGATGTTCCAGTCCCAGCTTGTCAAGGTGAATTCTTCCATTATAAAATAATATACACTAAGAAACTTTCTTTTTCCTCTTCTAATGTAAGCCATCATTTATCTATCTTAAAATGAATAGTAAAATTTAAAAACCAAATGTATTTTTAAGAAATAGTGTTTCAACAGAATTTACTAAGACGGATACTAAAAATAATCTACATCACTGCAAGAGAAACAATCTACATATTTGAAATTAATTCATATACATGATTGATTATAGTGAAGAACATACAAAATAACTGTCTTTCTCTTTGCTCAGCAATATCTTGTGGAATTCCTAAAGCTCCATTAAATGGTGGGATACTAACCACTGATTATTTAGTTGGCACTCGCGTTACTTATTTTTGCAATGATGGATATAGACTATCAGCCAAGGAACTTACTACTGCAGTTTGCCAGCCAGATGGTACATGGAGCAATCACAATAAAACACCTCGCTGTGTAGGTAAGTAACATGTAAAATTCTGCATTGACTAAGAACCTGGCTGTACATTTTGTCTGTTTACCCAAGGCACAAATCTTCACATTACTTAAAACTTTCAGCATCAAGTTACTTTAATCAGTGAAAAATTACTGGTATTTAAATATTTATATATATATGTATATACACTTGCAATGTATGTATCTGAGATATATATTGAAATATTCTTTGACAGCAGAAGAAATACACTAGAGAATTCATTATATTCTACATTCAAACTAATAGCTAATTTACAGGTGAATCAAAGTTAAGGGTTGCAGAGGTTTATGCAAAAGACATCTCTTTAGTGAAAGCTGCACTGTTCATATACTGGTAACAAACCCTATTTACCATCCAGAATTGCAAAATCTCTGGTACTATGGGATACTTGTTTGAAACTGCTGTTTACTATTTATATTCAGCCCATCATTATAATCCCACACCATCTAAATTTCGGGAAATATCACTGAAGAGAAAACATATGTTCAGTCCCAAGGTGGATACCCTCAGTTATAAATGGGATATGAAAACCCAGCTGACTGTAAGAACGATACAAAAATGTCAGAGTGTCTTATGCACATTAAGATTTGGATTATTGCACCCAATTAATTTTGGGAAGGCAAGAAAGCATACCCTAGAATAACTTCAAAGAGTTTTCTTTTCCCTCCCCCCCTTCTTGTTTTTGTAAATAACATTCCTCATGTGTTCCCTCTATCTAAAGAACCAGTTTGAATGGAAAGAAAGTAGTGTCCAGCAAAGATTTTCCTCTGTGCCTTATGATCATGGAAAAATTTATGCTTCCTAACCTTTTTCAATTAGATTAGGGTTATAGAATATTTTCATTTGTTTTTTGGAGGAAGAGCACATAGAATCAAGACATGAATTAGAAATGTGTCTGGGTCAGGGTATCACCTGTTAGCATGACACTGCTGAAAAACCATGTTGGATATGGATATTATTTTATCTGTCACCAATATGCAGCCTCTCAAAGTGAGTCTTTAAGATCTCATAGAATTTACCTGGGTAGAAAAATTAATCCTATATTGACAAGTAGCTAATATTTTAGTAAAGAATCTGATGTCTGGGGTAAAGTGTCACAGCAGTTCCGCGACAATGAATCTACAGTGAATTCAACCATGGCATAGGTTCTATCTACATCAATTGTACAGCTCTGCATGCACAGTCACTGCTCTGACTGGACCATTGATCGTTGTTAATTAAATGACAGAACTCATGCCTGTTAACTGTAAGCAACTTCAAATACAGATTTACTCATCAAATATTATGCCACTGTTTAAAATGTATTTTTGAATTAATAGTGGTACATATTTTCCTAATTTGCATGTACTAAGCCACAAATAACTATTTGTTGTTGTTGTTATTTTGGAAGTTGTTACATGTCCAAGCATCAATTCTTTTACACTGGAACATGGAAGATGGAGAATAGTGAATGGTTCGCATTATGAGTACAAAACAAAAGTAGTTTTCAACTGTGATCCAGGTTATTATGGTTTGGGACCAGCATCTATTGAGTGTCTTGCTAATGGCACCTGGAGCTGGAGAAATGAGCGACCTTACTGCCAAAGTGAGTATATGCTGTATCTGCATCTACTGTACAGACTTCAGATAAAAAATATTTTATTTGGCTGAATTAGAAATTAACTAATTAAATACTGAAATCAGTTAATTAGAGAAATATTTCCTGGCTGGAAATCCTGATCATCCTAAAAGGTATCATTTACAAATACAATCCACTAGTGTAAATGAAATATCTGTTAAGCATACTTCCAAATTTTAAAGCTCCCTAAATTTTTTTTATTTGAAGAACATAATAGAAAACATTATCCTATGTATTTCTCCAAGTCAGGAATGCTCTATAGTCTAGAAAGACACAAAACCTTTGTATGCTGTCTGTACACTTGATAAATAATCTCTCCTTCCCATGTTACCATATATTGTGTAAGTCCGCATCAGTGCTGGCATTACCTGGTATCCTGATAAACTGCAATTGCATAATGAATATTTAGATACTTTGACAAGCTAAATGGCTACAGTAATGCTCCCCTATCCCTGTGAAAAGATTTCTTTATGTATTTAAATTCAGACATCTGTTTTTCAAAATTGTGGGGGTTTGGGTATACTTTGAAGCCCTCAAATTCTTCCTCTCTGTGAAACACCACTTGACGTACACTTTGATGAAATGGGATATTACTGTGGTTTTGATGCATGTATCTAATCTCTGTGTATCTGCATGTATATGTATAAATCCACATATATCTAAAGAGTAGTAAAAAAATGTGTAGATAAGCCAGAAAATTGTGGTTTAGAATATATTTAGAATTTATTGAGAATATATTTGAAACTAGTGAAAAGGTGCCAAAAATGCTATTATGAAGATAGATTAATTAATTAATAAGTTCTTTATAATTTACTGGAAATTTCATTTATAATTTAGAGTATTTTTAAAAGTTAATGGCAATATTTCAACTCTCATAATATTAAAAATATTGTGTATATATCTTTATCCATACCTCTTTCTGTGCATATAGATATTTTGCATAATATATTGGTATTTGTAACCCTTTTTTCTTTAAAAGACAAATATTTTGCATTATGTTCTGGAAAATTTTGTTTGCAGTGTTACAGTTTACATTTTTTTGGCATAAAGTGCTACTTTCACCTTTTGATAAGCCATCATCTTATTTACTAATAGTAAAGTTCATTTTATTAATTCTTAAAATTGTCTTTAAAATTATGATTTTGAATAAAAAGATGCATTGATTTGTAAATAAACAGCAAGAAATTCTATGTACATTGTTCACTCAATAATTGGATTGTGTGAATAATAAGAGGGCAGTCATTCAATTATGAAATAAAAGATAAATATGACATCTTCCCAAAGAAACACAAAGATAATTTGTTATATGACAAAAATAGTGATAATCCAATGTTTAAAAAAATCATTGATAAAGTAAGGTAATTAAATAGCAACTACTAATGTTCTCAACTATGAGGGGTTTTAACTTGACAGAGGCAAGTTTAATTGGTCCTCCCATCCTCTTTCTTAAGTATTATTTCTGGAGAAGTAGTAATCTTTGTATGTGGTGCTTTTAATATATTTTTTTTTATTTGAAGAACAAAATACTTCAAGCTGTGAAAATTATTTCTTTGGTTGGCTGGTTGCTAAGTATCACTAGTTGATAAGTATTATTGTATGTGTGTTTGTGATACTCAGCTGTACATTTCTGTTTTGTTTTGGCTTTGCCATAAAGTTATTTCTTGTGGAGAGCTTCCTACACCTCCAAATGGCAATAAGATTGGAACTCAAATCACGTATGGTTCTACAGCTATATTTACTTGTGACTCAGGATACATGCTAGTTGGCTCAGCAGTGAGAGAATGTCTGTCTTCTGGACTCTGGAGTGGAATTGAGACCAGATGTTTAGGTATGGATACCACTGTCACAACTTACCTATTTTCTTTCTCTCTTAACAGACAAAAGCATGCAAAGTGAATCAGCTTGTCTCTTTCTGTTAGCGTAGTCACTGAAGAGAGTTCTACATTTGAAAAATGATGTAGCTGGGTTGTTTTGCTTATCAAATTATAACTATGGTTACCTTTCCGCACATTTAATCCTTTTTCAGTATCTTCCCAACATACAAAATGTATCACTAGATTGCTGCATATGTCTGTAAAGTCAACCTGAACTGGTTTGTATGTGGTTTAGACAAGTGTACCATTCACTGGCTAAGAAACTGGCTGAGTATGGAGAGTTGTGGTGAATAGCGTTAAATCCATTTCACAGCTGGTCACAAGAGGTGTTCCCCAAGGCTCAGTTTTGAGGCCAGTTCTGTTTAATATCTTTACCAAGGATCTGGATCAGTGGGCAGAGGCCAATGGGATAAGGTTGAAAAGGGCCAAGTCCTGCATCCTGTACTGCGGTCACAACAACCCCATGCAGTGCTATAGACATGGTGCAGAGCGGCTGGAAAGCTATCCAGCAGAAAAGGACCCAGGAGTGCTGGTTGACAGCCAGCTGAACAGGAGCCATCAGTGTGCCCCAATGGCTAAGAAGGCCAACAGCATCCTGGTTTGTATCAGAAACAGTATGGCCAGCAGGACTAAGGCAGTGATTGTCCCCTTGTACTCAGCCCCTCACTACAAGAAAGACATTGAGGTCCTTGAGCATGTCCAAAGAAGGGTAACAAAGGCGATGAAGGGTCTAGTGCACAAGTCTTATGAGAAGCAGCTGAGGGAACTGAGATTGTTCAGCATGAAGAAGAGGAGGCTTAGGGGGTGATCTTACTCCTCTCTACAGCTACGTGAAAGGAGTTGTAGTGAGGTGGGGGTTGATCTGTTCTCTCAAGAGTATCTTGACAAATTCAAGATCTTTCCTTTAATACAAAAATACCAGTTCCAAACACTAATGAGTGATTGATGACAGCCACCTACTTAGAAAGAAAATATGATGACATATAAAAAACCAGTTATCTAGTAATTCTGTACAGAGCAATGCTGTCAGTGGGGTAAAAAGAGTAGCAGACAGTGGCAGGGGCAGAGCAACCATGTAAGCTGACAGTGATGAATACGCAGTGCAATAATCAATCAGTGCTGTGGAGAGGTGTATTGAACACATAAGGATCTGCCATTTAGCACTTCCAGATGATTCATAACTGAAGGATAATGTGATAAAGGATGATTTTTTTTATAAGACCAGTTTATTAAATGTGTGTACATTCATGAATGAAAGCACCAGTAGGAGGTTAGTTAATCAAATTAGAAGGTATGAAAAGATATTAAATTTGCATATGTTGTTCAACTGAAATATCTACATAGTCTTGTTATATAAAATATATACATTTGGAAGAGCAAGGTTGAATAGTAAAACTGGAAAAATTATCTTTCAGTTCTTTTATTTGAGACTAAGGTATGCATACTTAGGAATTAGTATCAGGTAAGGACAAAGGAACCATAGTATTTGTGTTTTCCCTATCAGCTTTCAGTCACTGAAAGGTTTCTGTGAGTATGTATCCTCTGAAGAGTGGCCTTTCTTGCCACTGTTTTCATCCTTAAATCTTTTGGAAAAACATACAATCAACTAACTTCCACTTCACTGTTTTTAAACATCTTTGTTCTTCAATAGTACTGCATAATAAAAACTAGACTTTCAAATGAGGTATATGGTATTTAATCTTTAAAGAATTATTCAGCTGTTTCAAGGAATTCAGCAGAGAACTTCCCTCTGTGGGCCATGGATTAAAAAAGATTTAAAAGAACGTTACCATTCATCCTGAACAGTTTTAGTACAGCTTGAACAGCTGGCAAGGTGAGGATCTTCTGAATCTAGAAGGAGAAAGACCCTAAACCCTGTTTATTCCAGGACTGTGCTAATGTTGTTTCAATGCTATGAGTTTCTAGAGAAGATTTTTTTTTTTTGTGAACACAAGGATGTAAAAAAATATATTCTTATAAGAAATGGAAACCGTGTAGAGAAGAAAGAAGTTCCAGTAAATAATTCTTCCTTTCTCAGCTGAGATTATCTTGACAAGTTAATTAACCTGGTTGAATAATAACCTAAATCTTTTTTCAATAATACATTGATATGTAGATTTCTTTCACTACTGTGCTCATGTTTGACATTACTGACAGCTAAAATGAGCATAGGCAATGGGTTTGCCACAAAATGTAAAGGTTTTATATTCATTTATTCCTACTTTTGCATCTCAGATAGTAACCTGCAGAAAAGAATCCTTATTTGCAGCTGAGCTGTTAAAGGTTCTGACATCAAGTTATTATGCTCATTCTTCATTGATAGAACTGGATTTTGTCTCAAGTTAGGTAATTTATTTGGTAGTCACATGCTATTAATATCCTTCATTCCTACTTTTGACTAATTTTGTTTCTTAATGATATTTCATATAGTTATTCTCAAGCTTTGCTAGGCTGAAAATTGGGAATGTTATAGTGCTGAATTCCCTCCTCAGATCAGCTACTTGGTAAAATCTTCACATTTAATCTCTTCGTTGTAGCACTCTTTCATTGCCTTTATAAAAGTGATATCTTTTCATTTAGTCTTATAAATTACATTAAAATCTAGGGTCTCAACTGGATTCATAGAACTGTTTTATAGGTCTTTTATATCTGTATCATAGAAAAGATGGAACTACACCCAGTCTTACAATACAACAGTAAAATAAAAACACTGACAGTGAACAGGGCTATCTTGAAAACAGTCCACAATAACCCAGTGTAAAATAGTCTAGAATCCTAACCTAGGGTGAAGTCAACTATTTAGAATATTTTTTTCCTCACCCTGGTAATAGTAATTATGATAATCTAATTGTTGTAAATCATTGAATGGAGATTTTACTTAACACTTGCTAATTTAATTTTGGCTCTTCTAACCACAACCTGGTTCTTAATGCAGTGCAATAGATGTTCTATTTGTTATGTGTTCGTATTTGGCAATTCACTTTCAAAGGTATTTTTCTCTCACTGGTTCACTCTGATAAATACACATCAGAAGTACAATACTGATCTTACTACTTGAACCTCTTCCTCTGTCCTATATTTCTTACAAATGTTACATTAATTTTTTTTCATAATTTGTTTTCAATTGCCTTCCAATGAGACTGCAGCAGATTTGTATTTGCTTGTAACTGCTCTTAGAATCAGAATATTACTTTTGGGAAAAAAGGTCATATTCCATCATATAATAAAAGTACTATTAAATCTTTTGTCCATGATAAGTAAGTATTCAATGAGTTATTGGTTCTTTAAACAGGAGTGTAAATTGATAACAGAATCAGTATTTCTTAAATGATTTTTCATCTATTTGGAAAATAAATTTCCTGGCAAACAAGGAAAAATAAAAGTAAAAAGAACAAGGTATGGTTTTTGCTTAAACATTTGTTTCCCCAGAATCAATCCCATTTTTTTTTCTCAGCAGTCCTTTGCTTCCAACTTCCTTATCTTTTTGCATCTGTTTTCAGTTTTCAGACATAAGTTTTCTGGCAGATTTTGTTCCTATGCACAGAGGGCTGTCTCAATATGATAGCCAGTTTGCAGTATTTGCATTCAGTCCCCAGTGAAAATGCTCTACATGCAGAGTTTAGTTCCTCCTGTAGTTTTGATTCTGGATTGAATTTAGGAGGAATAATTTAGCTATCTCATTACAAAAACCAGCCACACCTTATGGTTATATTGAATGGAGGCTAGTTATTGCAACAATCCATTTTACCATTTTTTTCAGTTTCATTATGCCAAGTTTTATAACTATAATGTTCCTCTTCCATAATGATTCAACTGGGGTATGGCATATTTCTTAATTGAGATTTAAGATTATGTTCCATTATGGTTTTGCACTATTTTCTGCAGTAGTGAAATCATATGTTACTCTATGTTTATACCAATGTGATAAAACTCACATCAGTTACATAGGAGATGATACATATAATACAAGCAAAGTGCAAAACTTCCAGGGATACAGCTGTGAGATAAAATGAAGGAACAGAATTGATCTTTCATGCCTCTGCACAATAAGTATATCTCATTCAGAAACTAAAGGCAATTTCTCAGAAGACTATATATGTGCAGTATTTTTCTCAGCCTACCAATGAATCAGCAGCAATCTGGAAGTTTTGCAAACATTCCACAATCAAAAAACCCTTTAGAACTCCAAACTCATTATTTACATATATATACACATGTATATGCAAACACATAATAACACAAAGAAAAACATTGAAGGCTGCTGAATGGCACATCAAAAAATTCAGAATGTTAATACAGGGAAATAAATGTCTTTATTTGTACAAATCCCTTAGAACAAGAATTTAAATAAATGTCCTGGAAAGCAATTAACAGCAAAATTCATCAGAAAAGCTACTGGGATATGCAGTACTGAATAGAAGCATATGCTTAATATAATTAACATTTTGGAGTTCTCATCTTCCTAGGTACCTTAACAGAAAAAGGGAAGAATTCTACCAATAGTCATTAAAACAAACAAACAAACACCTCGCTTTTAAAAGACATACAACAAAAGCAGAATAGAAAGGAACAGAAATTAAGCAACAATTACTCTTCTAGAGCAATGTGGATGTGGTGGTGTGGATTTGAGTTTGTTTGGTTTTGTTTGTTTTCCTCATCTCTTTTTCTTGGTATTGGCAGATTGATTGTCACAAAGGCACCCACAAAACAGACAGCACTCACTGACCAAAATGTGGATTTATTAGAAACAAGATTAACCAGTACTCCTTGTGAAAAATAATAATAATTTAGTGGAAATTTCAGTAATGTTCCCAAAGGTTCTCTTAACAGGAACTGTATGCCATTACAGTTTCAGTAGCAAACATATTGAACTGCTTACTATGTGTACCTACATGACTGATGGTAACTTGCAAATGAAACAAATAGGGCTGAACCCATCATTTTGGGGTTTAGTTTGGGGTTTTTTTTTGCTAATTAAGGTCAAATTAAGCCAAATATTGTTATTAAATTCAATTAGAAAATTATTTCCTTGAACATGGTCTGAATCACTTTTTGGTCACATTTTTGACAGATTTCCAGCTCATATTTACTCCTCATCTGTTTAGTCCTGTTCTGTCTCAATTCATATAATGAAATACTAGATGAGGCTTAAGTTGTCAGACATAAATTATAAGAAAGTCTCAGATTAGGAAGTATGTTTTTAATAGGAAGTTTCTAGTCCTTAAAGAATGAGGCAGAATATTGAAAATTATATCAAAGTATTATAAACACTTAAAAATTCAAAGGAAAAAAAACAATCCGAGCTATACTTCCTGAAAATGTCCTTTCTTATTAGCAAATTCATGTTTTGGAGGTTTGTTTGTGGAGGGTTTATTTTGAGGAGAAGTAGACAAGAAAAAGAAAGCAGAGTGGTTTGAGTGGCTAGTAATATTTTTTCACTGAAGTACTACCTGCAACACTGCTCACTTTTCTTGCTTACCTTACTTGTTTTTACTGTGACTTCTCTGCCATATGTCACAGTCTCCATGAGGTCAACGATTCTCAGAGGATTTTCCATTACCACATTATTTGTTCTACCATAGTGCCCGTTTTCGAGTTCCATAAGAAAAATAGTAACAAATACATGATTCATTCTTTTTCTCAGACTCTCTCTAGATTAAATGTCCATGTAAATAAAGTATTTCTATATTTTGAGAATACAGGGTAGAAGATTAGGCCCTGATAGGGAAAGATTTTTGGTTGAAGGACATTTGGATGTATTTGCCCTGACAGCCTTTAACACAAACAGGTTAATCTCTTTAGGATTCCTATGGGATCACTAGGAGAAAAAGAATAGAAGACAATCCAGAGAGTCAGATTCCCATAATAAATTGTCCAAGTTAAATTGTTTCAATTGTAAGAGGGTATATTTATAACAACCACATGGATTAATATTTATAATGAATATTTATAATATCTATATTATTTCATATGTATTTATATGGATTTTTGGCATTTATTTAAATGTGTCATGGTGTAATATTAACTTTATTAAGTTAAATTTTAAACAAAATAAAACTAAGAGAAATGACATAGAAATTTGATAATGTATAACATTTGCTACATGGTCTCTTGTTATTTTTTATATGTGTACTGTCCTACCTATACAAATGCAGTACTGAAGGTTTCCCCAAGTTAATAAAAAGAAACCTTTGAATTAAGTCAATAAAAGAAATTGAAAGATGTTAATTTCCTTGGTTTAATTAAGGAGGTATATTTAAAATTTCTGTGGCATATTTACTGATAATTTTTTCTTCTATTTTCTTATTTTTTTATTTTTCATGTACTTAAAAAAATCTAGCTGGTCACTGTGGTATTCCAGATATTATAGTCAATGGTCAAGTAATTGGTGAAAATTATGGATATAGAGACACAGTTGTATACCAGTGCAGTCCTGGTTTTCGTTTGATTGGTTCTTCTGTACGAATATGTCAACAGGATCACAACTGGTCTGGTCAGCTTCCGTCCTGTGTGCGTAAGTAAGCATGGCAATACGTATTAAATTATACTACAGGAATGTCTATATCAGACAAGACAAGGAGTCACTTTGAAACTGGGTATTCATTAAAAAAAAAAGAAAGATTTAAAGCAGATCCTCAGAATTATGTGGCCACCTAAACTCAAAGGTTCATTTATCAGGTGAACTTTGCTGTTGTCACTTGAAACTTCCATTTCATCTTTTGGCTGATAAATACCTGTAATTGCTATATGACAATAAATCTTTAAAATATGATGGGACTTAGGCACCCAGGTACTCAAATTTGAAAATGGCTTTATGATCATTAGTAACTTTCACTTTGGTAGTTAGATAAGTAAATACTCTTGAATTACCCTGTCAGCGCTGATGGTTAAAATGTTTGCTTCAACATAGTTCTTTTTTCCTTCTACTAAGAAAGCTATTGTTATTTTGTTTTCTAATTTGGGTTTGGGATTTTTTTTTTTACCATTAATTTTGTTTTTTGCTAATGAGGCTTCTCTTATGAAATAAGTGTGTCAACATATCTCATTAAATACCACTAATTTATAACAGATACTGCTGTGTTCCATTTAGGAAAATTTAGAGTTCTCAAAGGTTTCTCTAGAAAATGACAACTATGTTTGAATAAATCAGATTCAGTAGTACCAGTGTATTGCAAATATATTAGTCTATCTCCAAATATTATACTTCTATAGTACGTTTTTGGAGGCAGAATCTACACAATCATGACACATCAGAATGATGAGCTGTAAATGATTCCTCATCCCTGTGTGGTTTTGAGGTCAGGTTGGACAGGGCTCTGAGCAACCTGATCTAGTTGAAGATGTCCCTGCTCATTGCAGGGAGGTTAGACTAGATGACTCTTAAAGGTTCTTTGCAACCTGAACTATTCTATGATTTTATGATTCTATAATATACAATGTTAATTCATTACCCTTATGGCTCACCCTTTGCTTTGTTTTATGCAGAACTAATTACACATAACACTACTACAATAATGGTATTTCTTAATTTTGTTACCACTTTGCATGGAAGAAATAATAGATTGCTACTTCTTTATATCATATTTCAGACCAACACACTTCTTTATAGGTAACTGTCACCATTAATCAAGACTAGTTAATTAAAATGTTAATATCAATGTTAAAACTGAAAAGAAATTCTTCTGGATGTGCTAACAGCAGAGACAGATAGACTTATTTTCTTCCTATGATGGAATGGAAGCTGCTTGTTTGAATAGAGTAGCATGTACAATACAGCACTTCAGAAAAAACACAAGACTTGGGAAAAAGCTTAGGCTTGCAAAAGGCTGCTATTAACAGCAGATGTCTCTAACTTTGTGATAGATATTTAGGAACAGCTCCACTTCAGATCAAACTTCAAATGAAGTGTAAAAAGACAGTCTCACATTTATTTATTTATTTATTTATTTAACTTTAGGTGTTTTAATAGAATTTTTGAGATACTTTGTTTAAATTTAAAGATTCTGACATTTTCACTTTAGAATTCACAATTCCTCTTGCTTATACAGTGGTTAGTTGTATTACTACTGTTGTGTATCGTTATAGTATGTGGATTGGTATTATTCAAAATTTTACACAAATGCTATATTGTTACAGTAATAATTTTTATTGTTATTATACGCACATTCAAAAACATCTCTGTGGGATGAATAGATATTTTTGCCTGACAGTTTTACAAATGTTTCATATATCCAGTCATAAATTTATAACTTCACTAAGTAGTTAGGCCTCAAAGATAAAACAGAATGCATTGACACTAACATAGATTTGTAAAAAACAATACCTGAGGAACTAATGCACTGAAATATTTCCTTTCAGTTTCAGACTATATGTAATGAAAATCAAGTACTTGGTTTTCTCCTGATTCTTCAGAAAAGTTCTCTTCATTTGCCTGGATTACTGAATGGCAAATTCTATTCAGTTTATTTAACTATTTAAATAAGTGCTTGAACATTTACTAAAATATGTCTTAGTCTTACACAGTCCAGAGAAATGTGAACCTTTCATATAGAGTACTTAGTATCTTCTAATATAAAAACTTCAAAATACTATTACGTAATAATGATTATTTATCATAAATCATGAAAAGTGTTAACAGCATGTTCTGTCTGTTTTTTGTTTCTTTCTTTTGTACTATGCTAGCTGTTAGCTGTGGTCACCCTGGTAGTCCTATTTATGGAAGAACAAGTGGAAATGGTTTCAACTTCAATGATGTTGTGACGTTCTCCTGTAATACTGGGTATGTTATGCAAGGACCAACAAAAGCGCAGTGTCAGGCTAACAGGCAGTGGAGCCACCCACCTCCCATATGCAAAGGTAAGAATGCAAGCATAACTTAAAACTTAGTTGGAAGTTTAAGGTAAAAAATAAACTGAAGGTAAAGGGACACTGTTAAGACAAAAGGATTCCTCTCTTACCAGTACTCATCAAATTATTAAAAATGACTCTGTGCTTCTATTATTTTTCAGTTAGGTCATTTATGTTCAGATTGTCAGGGTAATTGTTGTAGAGAAAATTTCTTATCTTTCTGTAGTTTGTGTTGATTTTTACAAATGGTTTCCACAGGTTACTTAAGCAAAATTATGCAGAGGTAAATAAAAGCTTAAATCCTGAAATCCTGCATTTTTAGCCAATGTAGTTCTAATAGACGCCTAAGAAAACACACCTTTTTGTTCCTTTTACATTACTATTGATCTGACTGCTCATCTTGATTTTTAAAATTTTTATTCTAATTTGTTAGTATAGTCCATTTGGGTTGGTTCTTAACACTTCTGGGTTAAAATTCTTTCATTTGAAAGAAAAGAATATTATGAAATCAGTTCTGTTTGAGTTTTTATAAGCACTTTTAGGAACGTTTTCTCACCATTGTTCTTTCTAAGTCTGTTGTTTTGTGCTTTTAAAATGTTTTAATTCTCATTTAGAAAAATACATTTTTCCCTGTAAGATGCTTGCAAGCTCAAAGTACCAATATCTGAGAACTGCTGGAAGGAGCAAATGAGCAGACTCCAAGATTTAGGATTATCATTCAAAATAAACAGATGCTCCATAAAATAACTGCATTGAGTGATGCAGGTAGACATAAGGATCTTAATTTGCATCTGGCAATAACGTGTCGTTTTTCTAGATTACAAAGATTTTTAGCATATTTTTGTATCTTTATGTACATGAATTGATGCACATACATAGATTTATTATATAAATTTGCATACATCTGTATGCAAATAAACATAAAGAATATAAAGATAATAGTTTTTATATGAATTTTATTTTTCTGGAGTATCTTTGAGTAGATGATGTGTTTACTTGACCAGAGGAGACTACTATATGGAAACCATTAAAAAAGTTCCATGATCCTCTAAATAATTGTTACACTCCCCTCACTGGACAGCTGTAAGTTGCAAAAAAAGGGAGAAAAAAAAATCAATCTTCAGTGATTTTTAAAACATATGAATCCCAAAGTAGCTGATGAATCAAAAAAAAATCTGCTGATATTCTTAACCATCAAAGTGTGCTCATATTTTTAAAAGCACGTACCTATTTATTCAGATATTTTCTTATTCTAGCAGAATCACCACAGTTTTACCTAACTGACCATGTTCTCCTTAGCTCAGAACACAAAGGTGCTCCATTATCAAAATGTTAGTATATGAACATAAGTATGTTTGCATGTCTGTGTAGGTTAGATCAAAGATGTATCTAGACCCATAGCCTGTTTCCAGCTCTGGGCAGTAGTTTTTGTCAAGGCAAGCGTATAAGCTGAATATACCACTTTTAGTGGTATATTTAGTGGTATATATTTTTACAGAATCACCACACTCTGTGAGAAACATTTCCTCCTATTTGCTCTAAACTTAGCATCTGCTGGTTTTAACATCTCCCAGTTTCACATCATCTTCCTAATTCAGGATAATTATATATAAAATCAGAGTAGCAAAACATTGGAATTTTCTCATACAAATGATAAGAGACCATTTAAAGATCATTTAGTAGACTTTATTTGTATGACTCTAAATCTGTGCTGTTTTTCTTTTCAGTGGTCAATTGCTCTGATCCTGGAATTCCTGCAAATTCTATAAGAGAAAGTAAAATTGAACATGGAAATTTCACATATGGCACAGTAGTATTTTATGACTGTAATCCTGGGTATTTTTTATTTGGCTCTTCAGTTTTAATTTGTCAACCTAATGGCCACTGGGACAAACCTCTACCTGAATGCATTAGTAAGTAGATAATGTGTATGCTTCTACAAAGAATGTGAACTACACTAGGTATTAATTTACACATTTCCTTCAGTCTCATGACAGTAATTAGAATAATCATGTTTATATGATTGTGTGTGTGCAGTAACAATAGAAGGCCTCAGCAGCAGCTGAAGTAGTGCAGTCATATTGTCATTGTATGTAGCAAATAACATGGAAACCTTGGGAAATAAAACAACCAAAACATCTCTGAATGTTCCTGTGCAATGATCTCTGATAGCAGGAATAGAAAGTCAAGACTTGTCCATTGAATTTGTCAAGAAGTGGACTCACTGGCCACAAGTATTCCTTAACTGAGATTTCTCCAGTTTTGCCATTGTCACTCAAAAAGTTTAATAACTGAAACTTAATTTCTTACTACTTTTAAAACCTTTACTTCTGGAACTTGTCATGCATTCTTTGATGGGATAGCTTGAGTGCACCTCATTCTCTGTGCAATTGAAATCAAAGGATGGTGCCTAGGAATACGTTAAAATACATAAACAAATATTTTATTTATGCAATACAGTATTTTAAGTAAACAAAACCGTGAATATGAAATTAGTGTATTAAAATTAAAGTTCATAGAAAAATAGCAAAAGAGATGCTTTTCATAAAACTGAGAAGCTTCATGACGAACGATTTGCGAGCAGTGGATGAGAGATGAAGGTCTGGATATTCTTCAATTCAGAAGTGAATTTGGCAGATAACTGTCTTCCACTATTTTTTTCTCTGAAGGCATGTGTTTGCTTGTGTGTACGTGTTCATGCCATAAAAGTCAGCTTAGTGAATGAGTAATTCACCATTGTCTATATCCAAAATGTCTTTTCGACATCTGCAAACATTTGTTTGACAGCTTTTGGTCTGTAATATAGTTTGTAATATATATATAATTTAATATAATTTAGAATTTGTAATCACAAATCCTAAACCCCCTAGACTCTAAAAAGGTCAACCTCTCCACAGTTAATGTATGAAGTTATGAAAATGATAGCTATTAACTGTTTGAGCAGTGATAATAACCTTTTTTTATCTCCAATAATTATGTATTGTAGTGATTGACTGTGGCCATCCTGGCGTTCCTCCTAACGCGGTCCTGTCAGGAGATAAATATACCTTTGGCTCTACCGTTCATTACACCTGCACAGGTAGAAGATCGCTGTTAGGGCAATCGTCTCGTACCTGTCAGTTAAATGGACATTGGAGTGGATCTCTTCCTCACTGCTCAGGTATGCCCTGAAGTTGTTTTGAATTTATATTGATTTTATCAGAAGGTCATTTTAAAATCTGGAAAATAATGTATAAAACTGAAGTACTATCTCAGTAGAAGTAAAGAAAGTAAAACCAAAATAAATATAAACTATTAGCAGGAAAGTAATTTTGAAGAAGTAGGCTTTCTCAGTGACATTTAATACAGATAGGAAATTGCACATATAATAGAATGTTAGAGGAACTGGTTTATTTTGAAAATATTTTCTATGTGATTTCTGGAAAGAGTATTAATTTTTACAGAGAGATCTTCCATCATTATGTCTTCAAGATGATGGGTTAATTTTTACTTTTTTTTAACTTACAAAGTATCTACTGACTTGATGATGCCTCAGCTATGTCTTAACTGCATAATACATCCATCTTTATAAGGCAAATATAGCTTCAAAAAATTTCAAAGTAAGATGCTTGAAATGTCTTCTGAACAAGTTAATGCTTAGGAGTGCTTTGTTTCACAACTTCAGTTTAATTCATTTTAACAGCAATGTTTAAGTGAAAACCAGAAACCCAAGTCATGCACTAATTTGGGATTTAGCTAAATCCTATTTCTTACAGTGTGTAAACACAGATTTTGATAGAGGTAAATCACGGCATCAGTTTTAATTCTCAAGAAATGCTGGAGGAGAGGTTCTTGTTATCCTCGTGTTTTCATTATATGGTTTAAAGAAGTCAGTGGGATTCTGGGTGTTATTCAGACCTGTGTATTCCAGATTGCTTAGCTATCATTGAAAGTAGAAAATAGGAAGAAAACAGGTGACAAGAGGTGAAAAATAACCTATATTCAAATCTTACAGTACTACTATACCAGTTTAAAAATCCAAGGTTCTGTATAGCATTAGTAAATCATAGAATGACATTATGATCCGGGTCAGAAGAGACCCTTAAAAATCATCTAGTCCAATCCCCCAGCCATGTGTAGAGAAGTCTTCCACTAGAATCATAGAATGGTTTGAGTTGCAAGGGACCTCTACTGCAACCCCCTTGCCTGTTCTTCTCCAGGCTGAACAGCCTCAACTCTCTCAGCCTTTTTGCACAGGAGAGGTGTTCCATCCTTCTGATCATTGTTGTGACCTCCCTCTGGACCAGCTGTAACAGTTCCATGTCCTTCTTGTACTGGGGACCCCAGAACTGGGTACAGTACTCCAGATGCAGTCTCAAATATTCCAGTCCTTTTAATTTTTCCTCTTGCCTTCATCTTGTTGATATGTTCAGGTATAAACTGATTATGTCAGCTAGTTTCAAAAATTGTGCTTTTTTTCAACAGCCTTTGTCAGAGAAATGATTAAAAATTAATAACAAATATTAAAATAACACTTCTTGGTTAAAATCTTGCACTAATTTCCAAAGGGTTACAAGAGTTTTTCAGTATCTGAACCTTCCACTGCAAACTTTTAGGACATGGTTCCAGACAAGGACAATCTAAATGTTATCATCTTGTTCTATGAGTCTCTCTTCTTTCAGTCTGCCTTTACAAAGTAAAATGTGACAGAAACTAGAAAATGTGAGCACCTCATTTAATTCCTTAACTTTCTATTAATAAAATAAAAGAGAAATTCGCCATGATGGTTTTTTTATAACATGTGATATTTAGGGCTATGCACCAGCAAAAAAAGATTAATGTAGAATAATATTACTTTAAAAAGGATACATTTGTGTGGATTGCACATTCAAATGAGGTTAATAAAAAATGTTTTTACAACTAGAATGCATATCTGTTTATTTTGGAGGAAAAAAAATCCTCTGTAGATAAAAATCTAAGACTACTTATTTATTTTTCCATAATCTTCGTAAACAAAATAAAATAAAACCCCACAAAACAGCAACAAGCCAACCAAACACACATCCCTCAATTTGTGAATTAAAAAAAGATTAAAGAAATAGTAAAAAATATCAAGAATTACAAATAAGAAATCTGAAATTGCATACAAAAATATCAAAGAAACCTTACTGAAGATTACTTTATAATCATCCTGCTATTAAATTAAATAAATATTCAAATATCTTGGGAGTAGCATTCCTGAGGTTCATGAGAATTCTGTTTTTCAGAGGATGATTTGTGTACCCACAGATAGGAAACTCTAATCAGATGTAATGAATTTTTTTCAATACATGGAGAAAAATTTATTTAATATAGATTCAAATGTAAATCATAGTGAATCAAACTGTGACAGAATAGAAAATGTTATTTTCTTTAACTGTTTTGTACCAAACTATAATTGTAGCTTGAGACAACTTTGACCCTTTTTTTTCTCAGAGTGTACTGAGAAAAGTGAACTTTTTTTTTCTCAAAGTGTATGGAGACTTAATTTTCAAAGTGTATATCTGAAATATTTCCTCATTTTAAAATAATTTGCAGTTTACCATACAAAGTATCCATACTTAATGCTTTAAAATTTGTAGTTTTTTGGTTGCTGATATTAAGAATAAATAATATAGAAAGTTTAACTGACAAAAGATACAGTATACTTGTCCNTTTTTTATCTAAAAATGTGTGATATAATTAGATTTCATCATTAGCTTTGGTAACTTGTTTTCTTCAGTTTTAATGCATGTTAATGCTTTAAAATTTGTAGTTTTTTGGTTACTGATATTAATAATAAATAATATAGAAAGTTTTAACTGACAAAAGATACAGTATACTTGTCCTTTTTGTATATGGAGAATTCAAACAGAAAATGCTATGTCAGTAAACATAAGGTATCCAATTTTTCTCACATCATCCCTAAGTCAGTTTCCTTTTTGTCACATGGCACATCCCAGAGCTAGAAAGTCTATACATGTCCCATTTATATCTATTGGCATTTAGAAACACAGTTTTCAGACATCACATACATATCAACTGGAGTCAGAAATTTACAGCATCTTAGAATTCCTCCTAAGTGCAGCAATACTTAAGTGGTCTAAATACCCTCCTTTTCATGAAGATTAAATGGCAACTGAGAATTTGCTACACGTGGGTGAAGGATAGCTAATAATGAATGTGAAAATCACTTAGCTGAATCTTTGGGTGAGGCAACAAAAATATGCTCTGTTATGATATCATTGATTATATCACTGCCAATTCCTGATGTGATTAGTCATTTAGAAAAATTATTTCTGTAACCTTCAATCAGCAGAGCTGATGCTTAACCTCCCCAAGATTAAAAGAGTAATAATTCATGTTAATAATTAGGCATTAGGAAAGAACACATGATTTCAGTTTCAGGATGAATATGTAATTATACTTATCATAGCAAAAAGCCTATTTTCAGTTTTTTCATCAGAAAATTATTTTAGGCATAATGCCAAGTAACTTGCTGAAAACTGAGCTGTTATTGTAGAGACTTTGCAAGTACGAAATAATGAATAGGCCCTGTCCCAAACTGTTCATAGTCTAAATAAATAATACTATAAAATGTGACATACAGATTCCCAAAATAAAAAGATATCTTGATTTACACCATCTTTACATTAATGTAAAACTCTGTAATAGACTATTTGCAAACTAGAGGGATGTTAAGTCACCTAAGTAGCTTGAACTCTCTCTATTCTTGTTTGATGATTCTGTTACCGAAAATTTGGCATGATCTAAGGAGAAACGATCTGTTCTGTACTTATATAAGTAAAAAGAAAATATTTGAAGATCAATTAATATTGTAATTACAGACTCACCCCTGCTGAGATTTTTTTTCTAAAAACATAAAAATATAAATTTATAAATACAGAGAAACATTTTAAATGCAGTATCATAACATTTCATATTTATTCCAGTCTTTTCATTCTAAATTCTAGGTGATACTGCTGGTTCTTGTGGTGATCCAGGTATCCCAGGTCATGGGTCTAGAGAAGAAAACAATTTTAAAATTAAAAGCACAGTACATTTCAGCTGTGATATTGGCTATATCCTCCATGGCTCAGAAGAAAGGACATGTATGGCAAATGGGAGTTGGACAGGAAGGCAACCTGAGTGCAAAGGTAAACCACAGAAGAACCACTCTGTTTTTAAACTATCTTATTAAAAATGCTAGTCAGAAACACAATTTTACATTGCCAGTTTCGTGCTGTGAATGGTACGCAATTTATTTTGGACTGGCCATTAAATTCCTTCTAGTAGGTTGTTACACCATAGCAATGGCTTGACATCAGGTGACAAATTTGAAATCAGTTCCCGACACCTATGAAACTTCATGCTTTCAAAGTTCTGAGAAGAAAAAAGTATACTAATCTTTTTATTCGTTACAACCCTTATACATCTCAATTTCAGAGAAAAAAGCTGACTTTTAGGAAAATACCAATGTCAGGATTTCATTAGATACATTTATGTCTTAAATGATTGGATTAAAAAATTATTTATGAATACCAGAGACATTAATTTTAAATAGAAAATAAAACACTGAAACAATTTTATCTGGAAAAAATAATTCTAGAAATTGAGATATAGCATTATAAAAGAATGCTCTAAAAGGCTATTTATGGAGAATCAATTATTACCTTATTTTTCTTGATTCAAAAATAGGACATAATTCTCAACAGACTCGTCTTCAAAGAAAATCCTCCTAAGCAGCAGAAAATAATTTGAGAACCTGTACTCTTCCACTTTATCACTGCTGACTCCATTATCTGTATGAAATAGTAATCTTATTTTAAATACTTATTTCACAAGCTGTTTTTGGAATATCCTTTCAGCTGAATGATTATCACCCTGGCTCAACTTAAATATTTATGAATATATATGTATGCATTTGTATGTTGGTACCTGAAGGGATATGCTTTAGCTCAACTGAGCTTTCTGCTGTTCTTCTTTGATCTTTTATCTGTTATGGAAACAAATTACTCTTTTTACATTTTAAAATACTTTTGGTGGGTTTTTTCCTCACTAAAAGTCTCTTTAAATTATGACTCTGCTTCACAGATACATGTATATATATGTAATATATATAACATCTCCTCAAGTCCATTAACAGTGCTTTTACAGGGTCCTCTGTCCATCTTGTCAGAGTTCTGTTTATAGGATAATCTTTGTGAAAAAGCACAGGTATTTTTTCCTTGATCATTTAAAGATGCAGGAAAGAACTTCCTAATGTTCTTCTTAATATTATATGTATAATTGTGTAATAAATGGGTGTAATGTGCACACAGGTATATTGTATGTCATAGAGGTTAGATGCGTATATTTAATCACATAAGAATGACACATTCAAATTCAAATTAGCATGGAAGAACTGGGAAACATCAGGCTTATATCTGCCTGTGAAATAATAGTTTGACTCTATCCTGTGCTTTGAATTAGGCAGAGAAAGTATATTGATGATGCTACAAACGCATACATAGCATAGATTCAAAATAAATCTGCAGTGATAATTGTAGATCAGGCATTTTATTATGATTGGTAATTTGTCTTTGCAGCAAAACTGGCTTTCTTTTAATGAAGATTTTAAAGTTAAATTTGTTTCCCTGTATACAAAGGGTAAAACCAAAACAGCTATTTACTGTACAACATGCCTTATCAGTAGGTGGTAAAACTTAACAGCATAGATTTCCACCATTGATAGCAGCAGGATTGTCCTTAGACATTACTATGTCAAGAATCACTTTTACCACATTTAAAAAATATTTTTTTGCTTTGTAGCTGTGCAGTGTGGTAATCCAGGAACAACTGCTAATGGAAAAGTATTTCGTATTGATGGAACTACATTCTCCAATTCAGTAATTTATTCATGCATGGAAGGATACATACTTTCTGGATCATCTGTAAGACAATGCACTGCCAATGGAACATGGTCTGGATCCTTGCCAAATTGCACAAGTAAGATACTTCTGTAATGAATAGTCTTTTTCTCTCCTCTGAAATGCAATAAAGTAAATACAGGAGTTAGATGCAAATAAATTGTCTTCAACTTTTTCAAGCATCATTTTGACATGAAATACTTATTTTAAAATACATGGAGCTATGAGAAGATGAAGAATATGGGTTTTTAAAGACACAACATAGTAAAATGCATAGATTACTCTTACAGTTTGTGCTTTACAGTTACATGATCTACCTAGTTTAATTCTTTCCTAGTATATATTTTTAGTCTTGTGTGTGTTTTGTGATATGTTATGTTCTGTCATTATTGATTTAATTGCTTTTCTTCAACATGAAAACTTAGCAGTATAATATTATGGTCTCTCAGAGGGCAGAAAATAAAAACCTTGAAATGAACCCTTGAGAAATCCTTTTTTGGTGACTCTAAGGTCAAAACTGTTGTCCTGCTCTCAGTAAACATCTTCTGTTTGGCCTTTTCATTAACCTTATTCTTGTTTGGGTTACTGAACTAACAGAAGCTATTTTAGCTTCTCTCACATTCATAAGTATTTTACAACAGTTTATTTTCAAGCCCATCTATTCCTGCTTTTTAACATGTCATAGTTCATCTTTTAGTAACATTTATGAAAATTTTATTTTTATGTGACAAATGAGACTATCAATTTTAAATCACCAGCAGATAATTAACAAGAGTTAATGGACAATATTGGCTGCACTGCTAGTTAACAGATCACGAGTTAAAAATCCTCTCTCTTTGTCCTGCCAGTTTTATCTTCAGGTCTATAAAATACGCCTTAAGAAGATTTTCTATTGCAAAGTAACAGTTTTCTCATAATGATTTCAAATTGAATTCAAACTAATACAATTGACAGTGCCAACAGATTTTGATCACGGGGCAAGTTTTAACTAGGGGTTGGTTTTTTTTGCCAACTGTCCCTACAATGCTGTTGTGGATTAACTCTGCTAGATAGGTAAGCGCCACACAGGTGCTGACTTACTCAATCCTTTCAAGTGGGATGGAGGAGAAATGGAAAAGTAAAAGGGCAAAAACTTACGGGTTGAGCTAAAGACAATCTAATATGTTAAGCAAAGCAAGTAAGGGATTCATTCACTACTCCCATAGTTCAGCTATCTCCAGGAAAGCACAGCTTCATGACATGTAACAGTTGCTTTGGAATACAAACACCATAACTATGAATGCCCCTCCCTTCTGCAGCTTTTATTGATGAGCACAATGTCATGTGTTGTGGGACATCCCTTTGGTCAGCCAGGGTCAGCCATTCCAGCTGTATCCCATCCCAACCTCTTGAGCACCCCTATCTAGTAACTGACACGGCAGCATGAGATGAAATGGAGGTTTTGATGCTGTGCAAGCACTGTTCAGCAATAACTGAAGCATCTCTATGTTCTCAACACTGTTTCTGAGCTACTATGAAGAAAATTAACTCTATCCCAGCTAAAATCAGTATGCGTGCTCTCCATTTTCACTATGACAAATTCTCCCAAAATTTACTTATTCTCTGTTCAAGTCATGAAACCTCATGCAACCATTGCAGGTTTTCAGAACTGCTTAGGCAAGCGCCTGTCCCAAGTGGTTGTCATGGGTCACACAAAGTAAACAGCAACTCGCAGTTGATCTGGATGTTGGTGTCTGTTTAAGAATAATGCAGTTTAGAGCTGTTACATGCCTGATTACCTCACACTTCCTCATTCCTCCTCAGCATTACGTTTGGATAACTTTTTGCTGTCCTCGGAAGAATGGATTCAAAGTCACATAGGTTGTTGATTTACCATTGCTTTTATCAAACTCAGGTGTTATCAGTCTGTGTTATACCCTGACATATATGTTTATTTTCTCCCAATAGAGATAAGATTTATGATACTTTTTCCTTCTCCTTTTTATCCCCAATAAATTCCTATTTTTGCATTGCCTTTTTCCTCTCACATATAAATAAATCACATTTAGGTTTTCAAATCTGTTCCTCAACTATTTAATTGCAGTTATCAGTTGTGGAGATCCAGGAGTCCCAGCCAATGGCATGAGATATGGTGATGATTATGTTGTTGGACAAAATGTTACTTATATGTGCCAACCGGGTTATACAATGGAATCAAATAGCTCCTTAATTCGCACTTGTACTAGCAATGGCACGTGGAGTGGAGTAATCCCAACATGCAAAGGTACTGCATTTGTTTTGATTGTCAGATATTTCTTCCATGACATTTGTATCCATTTTTTATTGTAAAGAGTCAGCCAAATACTTCCACAGAAGTCAAAACTTGCTGTTAGTATGAATACACTGAATTGATTTTTTGGCTGCATGAATGGTGAATTTATGCTTATATTCTTTTCCTTTTATTTTTCATACCAGCAGAGTATGTTGAATAGTTTTTTGTAGGTTTATAGAATTTGCTGCTAAACTGAATTAGCCGATATGAAATGATGATTTAGATTTGTTTGTTTGTTAAGGTTAGCATGTTATACCAAGAATGACCTTACCTATGTCCCTGTCTTTACAAAAAGGCCACTCAAGCACATGATAGACACATTTTGGTAAGGCCTGCATATATATGACTGAACTTTGTTAAAGGCAAATAGTTCTAGGTTACTCTATCCATAATACCAAGATTTTTCGCTTATCCCTCCTTCATGAGAAGTGAGCATCACTGTGTTATATCAACATACTCAGCAAAAAGACTAAATCCTTCTAGGAAATCTCCTAACAAACATTTTTCTGCTTCATGTTATTTTCTCTGCCATGAAAACAGAAAGGATTATTCTCCAGATCTTCATTTTCTTTCTTTTACAAATTTCATTCCTAATTATTCTAGTTTATTGGAATTTTTTAAATTTCCTCTGTTCAAATTTAAACAGCAAGAAGTCTGAACATTACTAAACGACCACCGTATCTGTGCCATCAAAACAATTTTCTTTGAGAAACTCACTTGCTAAACTCTAAACCATCTTCTCTCTAGAGTAATTGTTCTCACTCTTCCTGATACCACAGCTGTAGAGAAGCAGCATTACTGGTTTGGTGTTTTCACTACATATGTTTGATCTCTGTTCTTTTAAAATTTAGTCAGCTAAATTTGTACTTACTCTGTACTCATCCAGCTTCCTTCTGTTTTTTTCTCAGGAAGTATGGTTACATACCTGCTCAGCAGTTCTCATTTTCCTACCCTGAACCCATTCATGAAAACAGATCAAATAGATTTAAAATCTCCACCTCATTTGTAATTACTTCCCTTGCTGAGTACAATTTGCCCCAAATCTTACCAAGTCCAGCTTAATTGTAATTCACCTTTGATAATGTCAGTTATCTTCCCAACACATTCTTGAGGATGTCAGACTCTGAGATTCTCTTAACAATTCATTTTTTCTTCTTTTTTTTTTTCTCTTATCAAGCCTCAACTTCAATTACAAAACTGATTTTAAGAACAGGAAGAATGGTCACACTGGTCCTATTGACCAAGAAACTCTTTATCTACAACAATGACTGTAAGCTAGCAGCTAGAAGATCATAAGACAGATCAAGTATTTACAATACAGTCTCCCAGCCTCAAATTCTTAAGGACTACAGGGCACCTAACTAGAGATCTAACTCTAATTTGATTCAAACAGAACCATAGAAAGAAAGGGATAGATTGACAATTTTGTCCTTGAGATTTTGAGTCTTTGTAGGTTGAGGTCATGCATATTTACAGCTTGTATAAGTACTAAAGAATAATCATATGCAGAATCTCTACTGTTCTCAGAATTTTGTTCTACTCCACACGTTTGTGTGAGTGCACTAGGTAAGTTAATAACCCCTATTTATTTGACCATGTAATTAAAAGTAATATATAATATGCAATATTGTGTTTGAAATGTTCTTGCTGTCAGGAGGAAATGCAAGTTTTTTCTGGTACCATTTACTTAAAATAATTGGAAAATGAACCGGGCAGAAAATGGATGCATATTTGTCACCATGCCGTAGAAGATATGAATAATTCTCTAGTTTTGCCTAGTTGGAAAAGGATGCATGTTCATCTGCAACTAAATACTTAACTATTCAAGCATTGCCTTTTCTGCAGACTTGAATGTGTAATATACCTTCAGGTCTTAAAAGGAGAAATGTTGCTGTACATATTTGTGGTTAAAGCTCTGTTTTGTTTTGCCTTTTTCACCTCAAAATTCTGATATTACACCTATTTCCATGCTACTTCTATCTCCTTCCCGAATTATTGACTGGTATTTCTTCTGCTCAGAAGTTAAAACATACAGATCTTTTTAAAAGGACTAGTCATGAAGCTTTTGGAGAATCTGTACAGGCTTTTGCTGGTTGGAATACTTATTTTGACTTACATATCTTAAAGCATCTTGAAAGCATGGCAAAAGCTCTCATGTCCTTTACTGAATCAGTTGTTTGGTTTTGTTGTTTTTTTTAAACTATGGATGAGAGCAAGAGAAACAAAGTATAAAAAAATAGGGCCTTAACATTCAGATTTGATTTACTGGTTGGCAAAGGGGATTATTTGATAATAGTACTACTTTCATCCAGCATTCTCAAACAGCCATGAATGATGCTGCAGAGCATCTTTGTGGTCTACACAATTAAGATTCTCTCACCAAAGAGTATCATAAGAATGGAAAAATGGTACATGGTGAGTCTTCTGCAGATCACATTCAAATACGCAGTACTCCTGATCTAGTACCTCTGATTTCGTTGAAGCCTGGCAAGATGACAGCTATCTAAACATAAATTTAAAGGTTATGAGTGCAGCATTTCATGTCCTCTATTCTTGTGACCTATGTGTTCTCTGCTTTATTTTTAGCCACCATTTAGTCTCATTTACCCCAAGTGTCTCCACTAAGTTGAATCATACTATTTTCATTTGCTTTCCCTCTTTTGCTGGCACCATTTCTCCCAGCTTTTTTTCTTCTTTTATCCCTTTTCTGTTTCTCGTTCATTCTAATAACTTTAGCCTATGTTTCTCCCTTTCTCTTTTGGATTCAGATTTTTTTTTTATTTAACTTCTTTTATAACCTTTTCCCTTCAACTCTCCCATTATCCAGTGAATAACACTTATTTTCATCATTACTACGATTATCTCCGCGTATTTCTGCTGTCCTCCTGCAGAGTTTTTAAGTTCTCTTTCCTACAATTGAGTAGAAGATGTTTTTCTTTTTTTTTTCCTGGGAGGTCTGGAAATAAGAAACTATACTGAAATACTCCTTGTTGGCCTTCTTAGAGGTAGCAACACTGATCATTTCAAGATATTACAAATCCTTAACTTTTCTCCCTCTAGATAGAAGCTAGATGCTTTTTGGTGAGGAGCTACTCACGAAGGAAGTACTAACCAAACTGTGGTACCTAAACAGGCTTTTGAGTCATATTTTGAAATAATCACACTGGAATTCACCCCTGGGCATTAATATCTAGCAAATGGCTAAGCTGTTTAACAGGAAGAAAGTATTTGACTGCTTCACTCTGTGTTGTTTAAACAGACAAACAAAATCTGTATAGTACCAGACACTCAATATAGTACACTTCATAGTCTCCATATTAATTTTTAGGTAGGCTTCCTATTTCATTTGATCCAGCATCTTGTTTTATTTAAGACAGTTCATCAATCAGCCACTGTCTCCTAAATGGAGGAAACCAGAAGTACTAACTTCAGGAAATGTGGCAAGAATACAGTGAGGAAGATAGCATGTCCTGACTGTATTGTCCTCTAAAAAGGTGAAATTACCACATATGGTTCTTCTAGTAATTATGTACACCGGGGATATTTACAGCAGCTGGGCCTAATTATTTTGAATATTATTGCAGCTGTTACCTGCCCAGCTCCTCCGCAGATCTCTAATGGAAGGTTGGAAGGAACAAATTTGGACTGGGGATTTAGCATCAGCTACGTCTGCTCCCCAGGATATGAACTCTCTTTTCCCGCTGTTTTGACTTGTGTTGGGAATGGAACATGGAGTGGTGAAGTACCTCAGTGCTTGCGTATGTATTTACTCAATAATACTATTGTATTTACTTTATAGTTCTGTTCTTCATTCACCTATAGTGCTTTTTTTCCTCTTTGAAGTTTTCACCTCCCCCCCCGCCCCTTTATTTTCCAATATTGTAACATAATTTGTAGATTGAGGAAGACATGGGAATATCTGTAAATCCTTTATAAGTATATGGGAAGCCTTAAACACAAACACATGAAAAAGTAATTACAGGCAATGTGTATGGAATGATCCAAGGCAAAACAAGATTAAGGGATGCTGTCTTGTTTTCAGATACAGCTGCATATATACTAGGGGAAGATTCATTATAATTTCTTTTATGTGCTCATTAATCATCCTAAACTTTCTTCAAAGTCACAGAGAGGTTTTTTTTCTGTTGGTAGTGTTGACTAGACCCCAGGGTGATTCCTTGACAATTGTCTATTTTTCCCCCTACACTAAATTAAGTTATACATTTTATGCAGTAAATTTTGTTAATCTGAAAGTTATAACATTGATGGATTTTTAGATTGCTACAAATTTCATTACAATAGCAAATGCAGCTTTTTCTTTGTATTGATGTAATTCCATTCATTATTTTAAAAGACGTGATCGTGATGCTTCTGAGAGATATTGAGCTGATTGCACTGAGGAGGGAGGTTCTGTAGTTATTTGTAAGATAGTTATACCACTGAAATTCCAAAGGTCTTGAGAAAAGAGTCTAACTGAAAGAGGATAATTTCATCTTCTTGACTTTACAGTTTCTGTCTTCTGCATTCTTCACCTCTGCCTATCAAAATTATTCTCTATTTTGGCTTTATCCTACTACTATGAGAGCATATCATATCACATAGATATGCTTTTCCTTTTTTTCCTAATGATATTCTCATGCCATCAATGCAGTTGCTTAGTGCTGCTGAATCTGTATGTGCCATAGCTAGAATATGGTGAAAGGCATTGTTTCTGGAAGAAGAAAAAAAAAATAATCCACCATTTGTCTTTTTAAGTTCTCTAGATGGAGCTTTTTAGAGTCTGCTATATTGTGAGCATAAAAGACCACGAAAAAATTCTTTTCATCATTTGTTCTTGGTTGAAATATTCATTTTTGGATATGACAAGCTATTTGTCACCTTTGTGGTTGAAATACTCAATACTACAATGTGCTCTGAAAAGGGGCTCCACATTCAACCTTTTAAAAGTTACAGTTATCACAGAATGCAGCTGCTTGGGCATTAAAGGCTGTTGCATGCAGAAATTACATTAACTGAATGTTGTTGTTGTGCAATGGTTACTCTTTGGCTTGCAAGAGAAATCAATTGGCAGCCAGTACTTCTCAAAAAGCTTAAACTAGCAGCCATCTGGCAGAAATGAAAAGGAGATGGTGAAAGTCATTCTCAGGCAGCAATCTTTAAACAGTTCTTGACATGAGAAATTTAGTTCCCAGCTTGGGCCCATAGAAGTCTGTAGCTGAAGATATAGTAGATGTAAGATACAGTTATAACATGGAATAATTATTCAGAAAGGAATATGATCATGTCTTTGGTTGAGTATTTGTCATCTATAACCTAGTAAATTCATTTGCTTAAATACTTCTACAGTACTTTGAGTAAAAGATTGCTGTTTCTACAACCTTGGCAATAAATGGAAAAAAATATATAGGCCTGTGCCTGAAAGTTCCTAACTACAGATATAACTTGCTGTTAACCAATTAAATGTCTTTGAAGAATCAGACTAGCCTCACAGTGTCAGTACTAGAGTTCCACAGCCCTGCCTCTGTTAAAGGCTCTCAGAGTCCTTAGGAAAATATTTCCACTGGGAGTAGGAGCAGTCACAAAGCTTCCAGTTTGCTGCAGCTGTAGTTTGTTCTGTAGCGTCCTGTTCTAATCTCAGAGGAAATCTGCTGTAGTTTACCATAGTGCCTGGTATCCATGGATACTTATATATAGGAGGCAGATAGTCACCAGCTATTCCATGATTGGGTCAAGTGGTGGAGTTTAACAGCAATTTTTTAATGTGAAGATCCCCCCCTTTTCCCCCTTGAGAGACAATTTCAAACCTTTATGTTAAAAATCTGTAACTTTGATGTATTATCAAATTAAGAATTCCACAGAATTTTGTAAAGAAAACATAGATTACAAGCACTACCCCAACTCATAGATTTTTTTCAGAATTTGATCTTTAATTCTGCAGGCAGTATCATTCCACTTAAAGGCATGAAACAGCTATGTTGGAGATTAAGCCCTTTCACTCTGAAAATGTGTACATGCATGGATTTCCTGTACCATACTCTTCATGTCTGCAGTAAGAGGTAGAGGTTAGGAGGGTTTCATGCAAGCAGATCTTTTAGAAAGCTTGGGAAATAGGTGACAATAATAGAGATTTTAAAGTCTAGTTTGAAGGTTGTGGAGGTGCAATTTAGATGTTGTTTGTAAAAGAGAAAGATGAAACTGAAAATTCCACTACCTGCACAAACATGCCTTTTATAAATGTCATTGTTCACATGTGGGTTAATGTTTTAGTTTTTAGTGCGTTTAACAACAGTTTCTGCTTGGTAAGAAACGAAACTCTGCAATATTGGAATGCTTGGTGTGCCAGGGGATAGTATAATCTGATGGCACAATGTTTGCCACAGCTGATTGCGTTTCCTGAATCAATTACTCAAAATCCAGCATGTGACAGTAATCAATATTTTATACTGCTGAAGAAGGTCAGTAAATTTGCCAGCAGTGCATTTACTTGTTTATGCTGTGCTATAGATATATGGGAACTTTAGTGATAGGTATAAAGGAAAAAGATCAATTTATGAATACATTTTTATAAGTCAAATTTATCCTACATAGTAACAGCTTACTAATGTTTAACTTTTAGTTTGCTGCTGAAATTTCTTTACTGTGTTTTGGAGGGATTTTGTCTTAGCTGTACTAACTTTCAGATGTTGTACTTCCCTACATACCAACTCTAAAAATTTCATTGAAAGATGAGGATGTAAGAATTTAGGAGTAGTAAAATATACCTGACAAATCCTTCAATCATACAAAAGTGTCAAGCGCTGCGTAGGTGGCAGAAAGCAAAAGAGGAGTGAAAATTATCTTGGAGCTTTGGTACACTCTGTGATTGCTCTCTTTAGAAAGATTTGCAGAATTATGGGGTTTGGGGAAGAGAGATGAACTGTGGATATTTGGACTTTACTAAAACACGTTGTGTAACCTTGAGTGTCAACTTCAAGCTACTGACCAAGCCCACTAGCTAGCAGAACTACTGCAAACTGAAGCAGTCTAAATATTGACCATCTCATATCTCTCTTAATTCCTGTTAGATATGTCTATATTTGACCTGTGTATATTAAATTAGATATAAAATTCAGAGTAACCACTTTACTGAGCTCTGGTGTTATTTTTATGTATTTTCATAAAAGGTGCATTCCAGTTCTCTCATGTCTTTTCTCACAGCAAAGTTTTGTGGTGACCCTGGAGTACCTGCTCAAGGGAAGAGAGAAGGAAAAAGTTTCATCTATCAGTCAGAAGTCTCTTTCAGCTGCAATCCTCCTTTTATTTTGGTTGGCTCCAGCACCAAGATTTGCCAAGCAGATGGCACATGGAGTGGTACTTCTCCTCGATGTATAGGTAAGGTTACACTCATATTACTGAAATTTCTTGAAATGCGTGTTATTCCTTTTCTTGCTAAGCTAGTCCAGTCCAGCTATTTTTAATTGTCCTGACATTATTCTATATCCTCTACGAAGGAAGTAACTTAATTTTTCTTTCTCTCATTAGCTTATCACATGTTGCTCAAAAAGCTTAATTTTGTCATATGTTAAAGCATGTCATTAAAATATTGTAATTTGTTTTGTCTTTAATATATTGCAATTTTTATTTTTAAGAACCTACTCGCACAACATGTGAAAATCCAGGAGTCCCAAGGCATGGGTCACAAAACAACACATTTGGCTATCAGGTGGAGTATTTTATTTTTTATTAACTTGCATATTGTATGTATGGCTAGGCTTTGCGAATGAAGATCCAGGGAGGGCTCCACCCATGCTCCTCCTCAGCGCCTTTTCCAAGCGCGCTGATAAAAAGAGGATAGTGGATAGCACCCTCGAGCCTGTGCAATGGATTTTTTTAGGTGAGACACAGCATGCGCAGAGCTGGACCCACCCTTTAGTCCTAAGGTTCATTTGCCAGGGCCTAGCATGTTTGGACGCTGGCAGCCAAGTCCTTAGGACAAAGGCTTTATTAGAGTGTCCCTCTCTTAGATGGAAGGCCTTCCAGGGCTAAACGAGCTCCATCTGCCTGGGTTTGGAATCAGAGTTGTCCTTCTCCTAGGATGACTGCCAGAAGGCTAGAGAGCACATCCAACCCATAACTTGCATATTAAATATTTTTATACTACCTCAAAGTTTAGAAACTTCTGATTAGAGGTCCAGAAACAGCTCATGCCTTGTAAGAGCTGGTTGTTGAAGTGTTGCTGTGTTTCCTTATTTCTAGCTGTTGGATTACCTTGACCTTGTGTCTCTCTTAGCATTGCGCTATATGAAACATTGATGATAGAAGTCTCCTTGGTTTCGCCTTGAAGGAGTTCAGCATCTCCCCACCTATTTATAAGTGTTCCCTACTGTTTATCAAGTAGGCTTTTTCTCCTTAAAAGTGAATATACTGTATGACAACCTGCTAGTGTACACATACTGTAAAAACAAGTGTGCTTTGTTTTGTTTTTGTTGTTGCTTTTTTTCCTGAGGGCAATTGTGTTACTACATTTGTAAATTATGCCACCACAAATGAATCACAGATTCACAGAGGCTGGCAGGTGCCTCTGGAGAGCTTCTAGTTCAATCCTCCTTCTCAAAGTAGGGTCATCTACTGCAGGTACAGCAGTATTGTGTCCAGATCATTTTGAATATTTCCAGGAATGAGAACTCCATAGCCTTTCTGAGAAACCTGTTCCCAGTTGATCACTCTTTCAGTGAAAATGTTTTTTTTCCTATGTTTAAATAGAATTTCTAATGTTTCAGTTTGTGTCTGTTATCTCATGTCCTATCACAGGGCATCACTGAAAAAAAGTGTTTTTTTCACCTTTGATGCCCCTCCTTGTATTCCAGATGCCCTAGTGTATTAAACACCTTCATGGCCATCGCTGGACTCAATGCAGTGTGTCCCTGTCTCTCTTGCACTGATTATCCCAGCACTAGACATTACCTAATGGCAATGATCTGCCTGATGCAGCTCAGGAGGCTGTTGGTTGCTTTTTCTACATGTGTTGTGGCAAATGGTGTTTGTATATCCTTCTGTAAGAAACGAAACTATGAAATTGAAAATGTTTCTGCATTTCTGATTTTTTGCATCACAAAAATCAGTGAAGTCTGTGAGACATTTTCATTCATGAGTGGTGTACAGAAGCAAAAATGTGCCCAGTAATTTGCTAGAAATCTTACAAGGCAGCTGTAAATGAAGAGTCTAAACCGTCCTGCTACACCTGTGTTGGTGTCAGGGCTGAAAGCTCCAGGTATCTGAAGAGGACTAGGCAGAAGAGTAAGCTAGCATCTCCCAGGTTCTATGTGATGTCTTACTAGCAAGAGCTAAATCAAAATTGCAGATTGCTGGAAAAGATAGAAAAGGCTGATTGAAATTTGAACATAAAATCAGTTTTTAAAAGCAAATATTGTAGCTGAAGACTTTTTGAAGTTTCATGGCCAAAAATTTATTTGATTTGTCATTTTGGCAGCAGTAGTCCTTCCACTTAGTGTTTGTTTTAGTAATCTTTGGGTTTTCAGATTGCGCTAGATCACAATCATATGCAAGTGGCAATATAATTGTCTCAGTTTTCTCCCAGAAATAGAGTGCTGTTTCATTCCAAGACAGAATATGCAGGGGCAGTCCTTGGGCTAACTTCCTTTGAATATCATGCAATATTATGCTAGAAGGCAACTCTTTATTCAACTGTGTAAGAAATGACTCATTGCAATGACCATTTTCTACAATTTTATTGTCACACTTTCACTAGCGTATTAATGAGCTTTCTATCACTGGATAAGCCAGTGCAGACTTTCTTATTTGTAATGTACTTGTAGTTGTGAATGAAAGCATCACTGACAGCTGGTATGGGACTGTCAAAATACCATGCAAAATGTCAACTGATAATTTCTATAAGAAGTGTAACTGCTTGCAGAATTTATAACCTTGATCTCACAGTTGTAAGGTTGGTGTTAAGCAGATTTAAACTGTATAATCTATAGTGTCCTTACCTAGCCAACAACTTATACTCATTCCTACGTAGCAAATTTGACTTTATATAGTCATTAAATAGCTGCATGCAATTTCTGATTACTTTAAATGTGATCACTTAGTTAATACAGTACAGGATTGGAGTATAATTTGTACAGATGAAGCTGAGTTTAGCTCTTTTGGTGGAAACAACAGTGAAAATGATCAGTTCTAGACATGTTATTGTCTGTAGATCCTGGAAAGAAATATTACATTACCATATTTTCAATATTGTTATGACTCATTTAAACTACAAATGTAAATTAATTTATATTGTGCTATAATTAACTTCCTGTATGAATGGGCTAATAATGACTTTTACTTCCATCCATAGCAAAATACAGAAGATGATATGGCTTTGATTTTCTTTTGTCTCATAGATCCATTGTCTACTATTTTAAACAACAGACTGAAAGAGCTTGTGCAAAATTGTTTTACAGTTGGCAAATGCATAACAAGGAGTTGTTACTGTCAAGTATATAAGATAGTTTTCTGACTAACTCAGGCTGTAGGGGGTCTTTTTGTCATTGGGGTTGGGTGGGTCTTCTGTTTGACTTTTTTATGGTTTGGTTTGGTTTCGCAGTTTTGTTGGGTTTTTAAAAACTCTTTTAAATACTTCACATTTAATCTAATATTAATAGAGGCATTTATGTGACTTAATTGTTGAATTTTAAATTTATGTTTTTGTCATAAAAAAAATATAAAAATCAAGCTGTGTCCTGACAGTAAATAAAGTCTTCACATGTGGAGCTTGTTTTAAGTATTTTCATTAAATGACAAAACCTCTTTTACTTGACTATATCACAGACTGTCACTTGCTTTTCACTATACTAATGTCAACTCATGAACAAGTCACAGCACTGTTTTTTTTTTCTTCTTTTGTTTCCCCTGCTTCTGACTGTTTCCTTATCTCGTTGATTGAATTGAAAGTCCAGGCATATACAACGTAACTCCAGGCTTGACTGAAAACCTGACTTCCTGGAAAGTACACTAACAAAAGCACAAATATCACCATCTCCCATTTGAATGGTGTTTAAACAGTTAGCTAGGAGCTTTGTAACAAAAAATTAACAGAATTTTGCATGGATTTTATTGTTAAGTATTGGATTCAGGAGTCAAAAACAGATCAGTTTCTTGTGCATTCAAATAACATCAAAATACCAGTTTAGGGCTACTTAGATATCAAACGTAGCATGTAAGCAAGTAGCAGCACTTCCTTTAGTTATTATGAATATGTACGTTTACCAGTACGTTTACCTCTCATGTGAGTTTTTTGGATCTGAGATAGCTTCCTTAAGGAAGTGTTACAGTGTGTTACAATGAAGACAAAATATCTTTAGGACTTAGTCACTTCTGACTTTGCCTATAAACTGGAAAATACATTGTTTCTTTGGAAGAAACTGTGGTTGTGAAATACTTCTTCAGATATATTGCTGGTAACACAGAAAATTGCTTATAGCACTTTCACTGTAAGCTGTTGTAACACAAGATACAACTGAATTGAAGAAGCAGTTTAGAACTGCTTAGATCAAACAGTCATATATGTGAGATTTATTACTTCTCATCCTTTTTCAACATGTGTTTCTGTAGAAATGTAGCTGGTTTTCCCTACTTTAAAGCCTGAAAGAGCAAAAGGCCAGAATCTGGAGTGCTTTCCTGGAAGGAGTGTGATTTTGATTTTTTTGTCCCTCAAGGTTTTGTTGTTTGTTTGTTTTGTTTTTAATGATGTTGTTTGTTTAGTTTTGTTTATTTTGTTTTGGTTTTGACTTTTTTTGGCCTCTGTCACTCTTAACTCACCCCAGGGTTATTGATACTGTTTCTAACACTCCTTTACACCATTCTCACTGCAACTCCACATTATCTTTCAATCTACCTTATAAGATGCATTTCACCTATGTTAGATCCTTGTTTGTTTTTACTCTGAAACCTGATTCTGTCCAGGTTTGCATTTCTTTAGGTGACCATGAGCAAGTTGTTCACAGCAATGTATTCTCCAGTGCTGAACCTGCCTCTTATCATACCCATACTGTAGCCTTTCTTCCTCACAGCATCCTGTGTCTCTATCTCTCAAGGAATTTGCCTCCAGACAGCCTGACAAGCTTCTGCCCATAGATTTTGCAAACTCAATAGCCTGTTACTAGTAGTGTCAATACTGTATTACTGAGCTACCAAGCTGCAGATACTGCAAAGACTGAGTTATGTTTTCATTCACCTAAATTATGATTCTAAAAGGTAATGAAGAGAAATAACTGACATTTCCTTAGACTCTTGATCCGTTGGCATGAATTGCTAGAGATGGAGAATCTTGTTAGAGTATCTTCATGTTCTTTGGTAAACTGAACTCTAAGAAAAAATTAATTGTAGACTAAGTTGTGAAAGTTAGAAATCACTTCTTATAAGGAATATAAACAATAATGAGAATAATTATTTTATACTTATATGTTATATTATTATTTTGATGAAAGAATGTGTATAAAGTGCTATCTTATTCTTTATAAATGGATGCAGGTTGATATTTCTCCATTTTCTTCTCAGACTGCTGTTTCTTCTGTTAGAGAATAGCAAATATATAATCTTTGGTTACACCAAAAGGAAAAGTCAGTAATGTTGATTTTGGGAATATCCAAACTATAACTGACACTATGGAAAAAGAGATGATTAAGCAGTACAGAAGGAAAGCTTTTTTTGTTTGTTGGTTGTGTTGCCTTTTGTTTTTTCTTCAGGACTGGATGCAAACATTGTTGAACATAGAACGGATCTTCCCTAAAACCAGAGAGTACAGTGAACAAAGACATTTCAGCTGTTTCCCTAGCGCTTGCCCCTAGTGCTTCTATTCGAGCTATATAACAAAAACCTCGAACAAATCAGAGCATCTTGAGACTGGGAATGTTTGAAGGCCATGGCAGGCTGTGTTGTAGCGCCACCTGCTGCCTTTGGCATTGCAGCACTGCAAAACACACCTGAAAAGAAAATGGGAAAAGTGCACCCTTTCTCCCCTCCTCCCCCTTCCCCCACATTGTTACCCATTGAGTCCTGTAGTTCTAAAGACTTTATGGACACAGTTCTCCAGCCCCTTCAAGTCACAAAGCATGAACTTTCTTTTCAGGAAGTTCTTTATGAGTAGAATTATATTATATTGAATTTTACTGAATATACTGAATTCATTTCTTTTTTACTTTTGTATTTTTTATTCCTTTAGGGAGACTCTGTGCAATGGCAAATTTATTTTAGGTACTAGCCTTGTAAAAAGTAGGTGAAAGTGTAAAGATTATAGTTATCTGATTAATTCAGTATTGCCCATATTTAAGTGATGTTAATGTATAAAAGATAATCACATCATAAGAACTGTCCAACTCTGGAAAGATACTTTAAAAAATGGAATGTAGCACATGAAATCTTATTTGGAAATAAATCAGGTTGTGTTACTAAGCAGTTAAAGTCATAAAGTATCTACTTCTGGAATTGTTCTTGGGTAGTAGGTTTTGAATCTCTAACTTAGTTATGTATGTATGGCTAGGCTTAGCGAGCAAAGATCCAGGGAGGGCTCCACCCACGCTCCTCATCAGCGCCTTTTCCAAGCGTGCTGATAAAAAGAGGATAGTAGATAGCACCNTGTGCAGGAAAATCACCAAGTCAACTTTAAAAGAATGAAATGGAAAGAAAAAAATTAAATTCCTGTACAAATTTATATTAAGAAGCTACACTTAAAAGTTAAACTGACTTTTGCTTTTGGTTGTTTTGGTCTGAATAAGAGTGAAAGAGGTCCTGGTTTTGAAGACAGTGTTGAAGTATTTTCTTCTTTGGTAACTAAAGATTAAATTGGGCAGCTGTACTATCCATAGCTGTGAATGGAGGTTGTTTCAATAGAGGCAGATTACTGAAATGAAGAAGTTTTTCTTAAGACTAGTACTTGTTGTAAAATAATATATTGGTGGTGGTTGTTTTAACTAAGCTCTATACCCTGCAAAAAAGTACTGCTATTTCTATGTGGTGCAACTTCTAAACCTTCTAGTGTTTTCACACTTTGTGAAAGTGATCTAGCATATCTTCTTCAAAATCTTTTAAAAGTAATTACATAGTTCAGTGAGCACAGTAAAGAAGAAAAAAAAAAGATGAATTTTAAATCACATACTGTGTTGATGAGCTACTATCTGTAGTTCATGGGTTATTATTAATTTTCATTCTGATGAGAAGCTTAAGCTGAAATGGAATAGTACTATAAAGTTTCAAATGAGTACTTGTAGCAGTGAAATGCTGTTTCTCAGGACTAAACTATTGTGCAAGCCTACGTTTTACCTTTGAGCATCAGTTTCAATCAAGTGTTATACATTTAAACAAAATAATAAAAAAACCAAAATTGAATCATAAATGTACTGTCACATACAGTTCAAAGTTTTCAACTTCTTGTTTAAACATGAGTTGATGAATTCATTAATACAGAATAGTAGATGTGATACGTGCATCTTAATATTTGAGTTAACTACTCATAGCATGTAATAATCTACTCTCAGAATTATATACTTGTCATCTAATTTCCCTGCTTATGATAGTAACTGAGAATTATTTGCATTTTCATCAGTGTCAACATGACTGGACATGCTGAACAAGTTATTCCATGTTATGTTTGTGCACACTCATATTGGCTAAAGAATTCTATTTTCCTTTATATGCAACACATACCCATAATAAGAAAAATAATTAAAAACTAATCTCAGATGAATTGCTATTGAAAATTGCATTCCAGTTTCTATCATCTGCATGGTATAAAGAACATTTCTTTTTACCTCTTGTCATAAAAAATAATACTACTAATAAAAAAATTATTATAGTTTATATATATTGTATATATTTTATAATATTATTATAGGAACATTATAGTTTCTCAGGCATGGGATAGTGTTGTTGACCAGGCCTCGCATGTTCTAATGAAATATTATGAATTGTGAATTCATTCAGCATTCCATAAAGGGGGGTCTAGTCCAGCAAAGGTCCAGCAGAATCTATTACACATTTCAGCTCTGAGACTTCCCTAGTTTGCTACAAGATGGAGAGATGTAGAGAGAGACCACAGAAGATGAAGTTTCATTTCTCTTCCATGGAGGATTTCAGTTTAGGGAAAGAATAATTTTAATGAGAGTGAAGAAAATTTTTATTTCATATCAAGATGCTTTGTGAAATTAATTTACATTTTGTACAGAAAGACCATCACAATTTATCAAGCCTGTGATGTGAAGCAATTTGCCATCAAATTTGGGGAAAAAAACCCACAACTGATATTTTCTCATAACAATTTTACTGTGTCTTCTACTTTTCAACAGGTGGGAAATGTTGTTCAGTTTCAGTGTAAAAAAGGACACCTTCTCCATGGCTCAACAACACGAACTTGCCTTCCTGATCTTACATGGAGTGGAATCCAGCCAGAATGTATACGTAAGTAAATGATGGATTTTTATCCATTTATTTGCCTAGGCTATTTAGATAGAGTTATGTCGTTATAAAGTTAATTTGTATAGGTTTATTAACTTAATACAAATTTGTGTTACTAGGTTATAGCTAAAAATGTGATTTTGTGAGTGAATTTTTCTAGAATAGCCTATAGAATTAAAACAAAACAAAACGGAACAACAAAATAATGAGAATAACAGACAACACTTCATCCAGAGAGAGATGCTGAAAATAGTAAGTTTCTAAAAGGGTTCAGTCCTTCCAAATAAGGGAGGAGATAGTGAGAACGGGTCATGTAGGAAAACTCTGACTTGTACTGGAGCAAATAGTTACAATCAGTTCCATTAAAGAGTTTGAGCTGTTTCTCAGCTAAGGAGTCAGAGTATTTGAACTGTGGTGCCATGGGTGCTGTTTAGGTTTGCATATGCAAACAGTTTTGGTTGTGTAAGAGCATTTTAGTTGGTTCTTGGTCCCTTGAAATAAAAGTACAGTTTCAAGGGTGTATTACAGGCTCAGATCAGTAGTTTATAGACTATATAGTAATTTTTAATGTGAATTCAATATATATTAATGTTATTTTTATTGATTTTTTCTTTATTAGTTACTTGTCAGAATGGGTATAGATTGTTTTTTAAGAAATACATTCACCATTTTAACTGAAGGATGTTCAATCTTTTCTTTGTAGCTCACAGCTGTAAGCAACCAGAAACACCAACTCATGCTAATGTTGCAGGAATGGACCTTCCCTCACTTGGTTACACATTGATTTACACTTGTCAGCCAGGCTTCTTCCTGGCAGGAGGATCAGAACATAGAGCCTGTAGGTCTGATGGCACATGGACTGGGAAAGTTCCAGTTTGTGAAGGTAAGCAATTCTGTTTCCCACTGCATCTCTCAGTGATTTTCTTGATTTGCAGTCTAATAAGATAAGCAGAATGGCAAAAAGAACTAGGAGGGAGAACATCTAAGAAGATAACGAATCCTTTGCAGGTTGTGTTTAATGGGACATACGCTTTCATGTACTTGGCTTTCATTTGCACGCTCAGAAATGTCAATTCTAGATGTAATTCCAGAGGCCAAACACTTAGATAACATCCACTTTAGCCTTCTGACTGTGTCAGGTGTGGACTACATTCTCTAAGGCTCGGTGGAGTAAGAATCTCTATGGTTTTGCACATACTAAGGATAATTTTATTTACAGAGGTTGTGTCAACTGCAAGACAACTATGACAGCTGCAATACTACTTTGATATAGTTACCATCATGGAAATATGGTGGGATGACTTGTGCAACTGGAGTGCTGTAAGGGATGACTATAAACTCTTTAGAAGGGATAGACAAAGAAGGAGAGACAGTGGGGTGGTCCTGTGTGTTAAGGAGTATTTTGATTGTCTAGAGCTTCATGACAGTGGTGACAGAGTGGAGTGTTTATGAATAAGAATCAGGAGAAAGGCAAGTATCATGGTGGGAGTCTGTTATAGACGACCCAAATAGGATGAAGAAGCAGATGAAATATTTTATAAGCCAATGGGAGAAGTCTCACAATTGCTAGCTCTTGTTCCCATGAGGCACTTACCAGATGTCTTCTGGAAATACAATACAGCAGAAAGGAAACAGTCCAGAAGGTTCCCAGAGTGTGTGGGAGATAGCAACCTGATACAGCTGGTAAGTGAGCCAAGTATGGAAGGTGCCCCACTGGACCTGTTGTTTGTGAACAGCAAAGGACTGATGGGTAATGTGATCACTGGAGGATGTCTTGGGCATAATGATCATGAAATAACAGGGTTTTCAATTCTTGATGAGAAAGAAGTAAGGAGGGGGGTCAGCAGAACTGCAACCTTGGAACAGAGGGCAGACATTGGCCTATTTAGGAGCCTGGTCAATAGTTCTTTCGCAGGCAGTCCTGAAAAGCAAAGGAGTTGAGGAAGGCTAGGCATTCTTCAAGAAAGAAATCTTAAAGATGAAGGAGCAGGCAGTCCCTATATGCTGAAAGATTAACAGGTGTCAAAGACTGGCCTGGCTAAACAGAGACCTTTGACTGGGACTCAGATAAAAACAAACAAACAAACAAAAAAAAACCCAGGTGTTTTATGACCTTTTGAAGAAGGAGTAGGCAACTCAGGGGGAGAGTACAAGGATGTCATGAGGTTACGCAGGAAGAAAATTAGAAGGGCCAAAGCCCAACTAGAACCTAATTTGACTACTGCTATATAAAAAAATATGGGATGAGATCCACCCAAAGATACTGAGAGAGCTGTCAGAAGTGCTCAACTAAGCCACTTTCTATCTACCAGCAGTCCTAGCTGACCAGGGAGGTCCCTGTTGAATGGAACTTAGCAGATGTGATGCCCATCTACAAAAAGGGCCAGAAAGAGGATCTGGGGAACTACAGGCCTGCCAGTCTGACCATGGTGCCAGAGAAGGTTATAGAGCAAGTCATCTTGAATGTCATCAGATGACATGTATAGGACAACCAAGCGTTTGGGCCCAGTCAGCAGGGGTTTATGAAAGGCAAGTCCTGCTTGACTAACCCAATCTCCTCCAATGACAAGGTGACCAACTTAGTGGATAAGGGAAAGGATGTGGATGTTGTCTAGCTAGACTTTAGTAGAGCCTTTGACACTCTTTCCCATAGCATTCTCCCAGAGACAGTAGCAACTTAATCTATGGACTAATCTATGGTGTACTGTTTGCTGGGTAGAAAGAGGCTGTATGGCTGAGACCAGAGAGTTGTGAATGGAGTTAAATCCAGTTGGTGGCCAGTCACAAGTGGTGACCCCAGGACTCAGGTCCAGTTACGTTTAATATCACCCTTTGACTAAAAAACTGCAATCTTGAAAGTCATACTGAACAAATATCTGGACGTAGAAACGAACTCCATAGATAATTTGTTCTAATTTTGGGTTTGTATTTACGTTTTTTCATTTAAATTTGGTTTGCATTTAAAATTTTGCTTCTGAACTTGACTAGAAATGTATTTACTTTGACAAGACTGATTGACTCAGCAGCTTTTTATACTACAGCCCTTTGGAAAGTATGATCCAGATATTTCTAACGTGAGCTTGATGTAGTCAAAAATATATGCTATTGAAGCATGACGTCCAGGTCAGCCATGTTCAGTGAAGTTCACTAAGTTACTTTCAAAACAGAAACAAAATAGATTAATCAACCAGTAGTTACAGGTCTTGAAAACTTTAGGTTGAATTCCAGCCCCTGCCCTTGTTTCTTGCCAGTTTTAATCTATATACCAAGAACAAGCCTTCTGTAGTAAGCTAAAATTACTCTCCAGAAAAATATTCTCAGTGTTTCTTTTTATGGAGAAAATACTCCTCTCGGGGAGAAGGAAGTTGCTTTTCTTGTCTATTTTTCTTTAGAGTACAGATTAGAGAGAAAAGGCCTGGTTTCAAAGCCAAAATCCAAAATGTTAAAGCAACTATTGGAGCAAGGAATGGAGTGTAGTGCTGCATGAGAGTATTCTACATTAGGAGACAGAATTATATGTCTTCTTTATAGTCTAGTGAATCCAAGTTAGTTTCTGATAAATAAAATAACTTCAACTGCAGGTAAAGACACTGTCCCATTGCATTTAGTTCATCATATTCAGTGGCAGGAAAGTTCCTGCTAACTAGAGAAGAAACTAAATTCTCCAACTTCATCACCTGAGTAGCTGGAGATGCTGTGGACAGTCTCAATAGTTTCTTCCTTTCTGTTGCTATTCTTCAAAGAAACAGTGACCTTTTCCTCCGTTGTTAAGAGATCAAGCATACATCTTTGGGTTTTCAATCCTGAACACAAGATGGCTTACTCAGTACTGTTGAAGTTGATTAAGTTCTTGAGAAAAATACATTTTAAAATGCCCGTGTTATGTATCTCTTCACAGTTTGGTGTTACATTGCTTCCAGTCAAAGCATGGTGCTGCTTCACAGTGCTGTTTTGTGTGATTCCTGATTTAAATGACCTAACTTGCCTTAGATATATTAGAAGATGTCTCACATATCAGGTGTATAATCCAGAACTGTGAATTCTGAAATGTGGATTCTGAAGTGAAAACCTACACTGTTTTGGTATTGCAAATGACTTGGTACCACCCAGGTGACTGACTTTGGAGATTTATGAGTTTGAAACATTATCTTATATCCTTTGTAACAAATAAATTCCATGGTAGACATTATTTTCTTGGTTTCTAAGTAATATATTTACTACTGATTTGTCTTTTTGTTATTAATTCTTTCCAACAGCTGGTTCCAAAATATTAGTGAAGGATCCCAGACCAGCTTTGGGAACACCAAGTCCCAAACTAAGTGGTAAGTACTTTGAGGTATATTTAGTTTAAAACAATTTTTCTAGAAAAGACAAGAGTTGATTTAGTGAGAATGAACTGAATGGCCTAGAACGAATAAAGGGCATTAGATTAGGCATTGTATTAGCAGAACAAAACCATCAAAAACTAATCTGTTCCTCGATGTTTAAGTCTGTCTAGAGTATATGGTATTATTTATATCCATATACAATTTTTAACTGTTATGTGATGAGAGCTATATTTTTTCACTGAAATTACTGTGTTCTGTGTAAGATCCTATGCAATTTGTCTGTTCAGAAACTGTATTACTCACCTTGAAATAATTTAAAAACATTGTTTCACAGGTTTTTTTCATAGTCTTGCACTTCTTTTTCATATTGCTAGTTTAAATTACCTTACTTAAGTAGTTCAGTATTAGCTTTCAAATTAGCCTTGGAGAAAGCTAATTTTAGCCTAAAGAAGGTAGTCTATCTAACTCTGGCTCAAGTCAACTCTAGTTTGAATTGATTTGCTGAAGAGTATCTTTGGATGTCCTGACTAGATCCGAGAGAATTCTCTGTCCGTTGAAGAGACTATATGAAGAGACAAGTTTCATTAACTAAAATTAGCCTTCCACTAAGCCTTATTAAATGTAATTTCTTAGCAGAGGTGGTTTGGAGGGTGGGAAGGTGGGGATCTTTTTTACAGGTTGTACGCTGCTTCAGAACCTCAGTACTTTAATGGTGTACTTCATGGTATTCCTATTATCAGATTTTTTAATTCAGAAGGTTTTTGTACAGTTCAAAGTAATTACAAATAAAGCACATAAAGATCCAATTTTTCTGAAAGTAGGGAAATAAATTTCAGGCAGGTGACAAATCAACAGCATCAGACCATTTGCGCCATGATTGCAGTTTGAAGGCCCATTAGATAATGGGCGTATGGGTTTTATGTGTTTAGTTGTCAAAAAATATATGCATTTATACATATACATACACAAATAAAAACCAAGAAAAGCTCTTTTACCCTCCGTGGGGAAGACAACTCATCTCTGTGACCCATAAAATCACTGATGAAGGAAGACTGTCAGGTATTCCAGTATGCTACTCTTTTGAATTTTGGGATATCTTGAGAAAGAAAGTGTGCAAGTATTCTGTGTTTATCTGACATGAGATGCCAATGCACACACAAACCCAGAGCTTAAGTTCAGTGTGAAGGACTCCAAATAATGTGAAAGTGCTGATTTTAAATAATGATTATTTCTTATAGGGCTAAGCTTAATATATTTGCTTTAGAAAGTGTAGAAAAATCATCCTAAGTCATCTTCAGTTCTATTGTTTAAATGGTAGCTCATGTTAAGATTTTAAAGATTTTTGTCTATCTGTTTTTACTGGGTAGGTAACTTTTAAAAAAAACCAACCCATACTCTTGCTGGAATAGCATTGCTTAATCATTTTACAGCCTACTAATGATAAATACTAAATGTAAAGGTGTACAAATAGCATGTTTATTCTTCCTGCACTCTATGATCTCTTTTTAATTTTAAATTAGGGGATTTATTTTTTCTCCTGGTGAAGCTCATAATGTTTCTATGCATTTGAAGACAAGATAAAGCTTATATATTTTTTTATTAAAAAACCTGAGTAGATAATAGAGAAGATTCTTATAATCTTTTAATGCCATTCAAATATGCATATAAAAATCTGATATATAAATCAATGTTAATTTCTGCAAAACTTAATCCTGCTGAATGTCCTTGACTGTGTGTGCTGCCATAGAAAAGACTCTGCAGTGAGAAGAATCTGGTCTTTTGCTTACAGCTTTTAAATTAGATTTATTGAAGTTGGTTTAATTTTAGGACATGTCCATATTTGAGAGAAGGAGCAAATGAGGGTAGAGCACCTTTCTTTCATAAATATTCATACCAGGTTTCTAAGCTTTAAATGTGAAGATTATGTTTAACAGACTTAAATAAAGTAGAGAAAATGCTAATAATTTTCATATATATATTTTGTTGGATGCTTGACTTCACGAGTACCAAACATTACAAAATGTATTGAAACATGTTTGATGTCTGTATAGTTCCTGATGATGTATTTGCCCAAAATTATATATGGAAAGGATCTTACAATTATAAGAGCAAGAAACAGCCCATGACTTTGACAGTCACCAGTTTCAATGCAACTTCAGGAAGAGTAAATGCAACACTTACAAACAGCAATATGGAATTGCTGCTATCAGGTATGGGATAAGAAAAACTCATTTTCATTTAATTTTTTCTGCCTTATATACATTGGTTCCTGGTAACTTTATGCATAACATTTAAATTTTTAACATCTTCTGGAAACTTCCTTAGATTATCAAATAAATTTTCTTCCTACTTTTCAAAGGTAGGGATTCTTCCACTGCTTCTTTCTTTCTGTTTTTAATTTCCCAGGTTTTTGTTATATTTAGAATTAATAGTCATTAAGGACTGAAAGGATCACCCTAATTCTCATGCTTCATCCTTAAATATTTTAAATAAACTGAAATTACTGTTCCTGAGGTTTCCTGAATTCTTAATCATACAATTTCCCTACAACAGGCTGTTAATGACTAATAAACAATATAATAAGATTCATATGTGATGACCTAGCAAGGTCAGATTACACTTACTAGACTAGATGATATAATTGAAAAAAGTAGCTACCCTTCATGCTGTGGTTTCAGAAGAAACCTTTCATTGCAGTCTTGGTTTATGATATTCCGCAGTTCCTGCCACACAGAGCACTGTTGCCATGGTTATATTGGCACAATATGCAATGTATTCTACGCTGTGAACCATCAACAGAAACTACAGATATGGCTGTACGAGCAAGCAAAAAAATACTGTAAAAATGTTTTGATTTTATGTTTTTTGTTGATTTTTTCAAACTCTGTCCTTTCCTAGATTGAAAGATTTTACACCACAGGAGTGGCAGATTATAGCACAGGGATGTGAATAAGCATAAAACAAACACCTGATTTTGATATAATCACTCAAAATTTAGTTTCTTGAAACTTCACCCTCTTTCTGCAATATTTTAAGAACTGAAGAATCCTAAAATTCACAGTTATATACTGGATGGACGCTGCTGGTTTTAGTCTTCTTCATCACTTAAGGACCTTTTCTCTGCAATAATTTAACATGACTCTTTATAACAGAATATTAACCTGTTGGAAAAAAAAGAGAGGGGAAGATTCAGCCCATACATTTCTGAGAGGGGTGGTCTACAGGAAGAATGTAATGGGACAAAGAATCCAATGTTTCTGTTGAACTCTTAGTTTCTACTATCTAATAGAGTGGTGAATTTTTGTCACTACGTTTGTCAGTTGAAGGTATTTTGTAAGTGTACATTGAAAAGTTACCTTGAGAGGTCATAGATGGGCTGAATGTTTCATAAAATATTTTCTGGCTGATAACTGTGTTTGTTTTGATTGTCTGTGTGGACTTATTCTATTGTATGATGTCTGTTTAGTTTCAGCCACATCCTTTTGATGAGGTTATTCCTCCCCAAGGGAGGAATAACACTATGTACCATAGGTTAGAGATTGATCTGCTGGAAAGCATCTCTGAGGATGAAGACCTTGGAGTCCTGGTGGTTAAAAATCATAATCCAGAAATGTGCCCTTGTGACCAAGAAGGCCAATAGTACCCTGGGTGAATTAAGTAGAGTGTAGCCAGCAGATTGAGAGGTTATCCTTTCCCTCTTCTCTCCCTAGTGAGGCTACATCTAGAGTATTGTGTCCATTTCCGGGCTCTCCAGTTCAAAAGAGACAGGAAACTACCGGAGGGAGTCCAGTGGAGGGCTGTGAAAATGATTAGAGGAGTGCAACACCTCTCTTACAAGGAAAGGCTGAGACACCTGAGTCTGTTTAGCCTGTAAAAGACTGAGAGATATTATCAGTGCGTAAAAATATCTGTAAAGTGAGTTTCTAAGAGGATGGGGCCAGACTCTTTTCAGTGCTGCCCAGTGACAGGACAAGGGGCAATAAGTACAAATTGGAGCACAGGAAGTTGCATCTGAACAATTAATTATGCTTTCAAAGTAGATTTGTATATGGTTCTGTACAGATCTCATTTTCTGCAAGAAACTTGTAGTGTTGACTGATGATGAAGAATTCCATATTTTAAGATATTTTTAAATGTAGAAATTTGTAATCTAACACCAGCTTTTGAAAAAGAATTTAGATATGAATGTTCCTAATTATCACCTTCTTTAACTGATGACTAAATTGCAAATAATGAAAGTGAGGATGTGAGTATTTCCCATCTCAAATCCGATTACTGTCAATGTTTGTTCAGTCAAAGACTTGTTACCATAACTGTTAAGTAACATCTGTGTGTATAGGGTTTCCCTTCTGTCCTCTCTACAGTCTAAGCTAAAACCAGTTTCTATTGAAATCCTATGATAGTTGAAATAATTTCACAAAAGAATGCATCCTGCTAAATTAAAGTGTTGGTAACAGCGCTGCTTATTCTTCTTGCTTTCCCTTTTTAAGGCAATAGATTAGATGCTTATTCTTAAAGATGAATTTACTTCTCTATTCAACACAAATATAAATTTTTAACACTATATTCTGCAGGAGTGTATAAAAGCCAGGAAGCTCGCCTAATGCTCCACATATATCTCATTAAAGCACCCTCCCATACATCTGTGAGCAAGTTGAAAGAGGAAAAATGGGCTATGGATGGTTTTGTGAGTATATTTCTGCTACAAAAGAGAGAGAAAGATTTTTATGTTTGTTTCAAAGATTTTTTTTTTGTTTGTTATTCTAAATCTAAAGGAATCCTGAGATTACTAAAAAGAATCTTGTTCATTAGATGAAATGAAAATTTTATTATAAGATAAAGAATATAAGTCTGAGGGAAAATATGGGAGTAGTTATACTGTGTAGGCACAATTATAATGCATGTTAACACAGAAGCCTTTCTTACTTCTCTTTGAACTTTATTCACAAAAATATAATAGCAATTTATATTAATATTAAAATAACATAATAGGATTTTTATTATTATACTAGCAGTGATGTTTTAAATTTTGGTGATATTTTAGGAATATCCTGAGAGAGCTGAACTGTTACATATACAGAGAAAATAAATGGATTGATCCAATTAAGCATTAAACTCCTTGGAAGTTCTGGGGCTGAGATTGTTCTTTCAAAGGGTGAAGAAAAGAGCACATAACTAAGAGAATGAGAGATGAAGGAGATAGGTAAAGAGAAGAAGCAACAGCCCAGATGGCTGGGATGTGTTTAAAACATGAAATGGAAATCCCTTCAGAGAACTGGCAGGGAAAGCAAGGAACGTCCAAGATAATGCTTAAGCCTGGAAAAAGCTGAGTGTTGTTGGAGGCCTGAAACACTTCTTTTGCCAGAGGAGACAGTAGATTTTTTTTTCAGAAAGGAAAGGCTTTATAATAATTTGGATGATGATGACTTTTGGATGATTATACGTCCTTATTACACTGTTTTCATTTTTCAAGGAGTCTGTTTTCTGATGCTTTACCTACTGGTAAAGCACTACAGGGACAGCAGTGTGGGTGCACATGCTAGAAGAAGAAAAGAGGTATATGTTGAAGTGTATGCATAAATTCATATTTGTATAGCTTGTAGCACTATGTCAATAATAATTTCAAATGATTAAGTAAAAATTTAAAAAGAAACCAAAGCAAAAACTCTTCAGCTACTTAATAAGCATATTGGTAAAAGGGCTTAACTCCCTTGGTTTGTACAAACTTCAGGCTTCATGAGCATACTCCTGAGGTAAAAGAAAAAATATGGTAAAAGCACAAGACTTCTAAATGTATGAAACTACATAGCAGAATCCAAACATTCCATATGCTATTTACATACTGTCCTTATTTGACCATTGTCTTTTTTTCCTTGTTTTAAATCTCGGAATAGCTCAAACAGCTAATTTATCCAAAAGTAAGAAATTCACCTGAGAAATGCACCCCTTCTTCAGTAAAACATAGCTTGAGGTCATTGCTGAACACATACTGTTGCCTTGAGAAAGGAAAGCTTAAGGGAAAATCTTGAAGGAACCTGCCTGGAATTTAAACCTAATCATTATCCTAGGAAGCAACTACCTGTAAATCTGAATAAAACATGTTAGTTTAGAATGTACTTACCCTAATAAGGGAGACATTCATAGCATTACAACCCTTTCCACCCTCCCACAAGTCTTTTAGTTTATACTAGTGTATTTTGCTCTTGTACAAAGGCCTCATTCAATATTTTCCCGTCTACAGCTGTATAATTAAGTAATTATTGGGATAAACACTGAGAAAGAAAAAAGGAACTAATTGAATGTGAGGTCTTTTTAATTTACTTTTAAAGTAATTATTAAAACCTCAATACTTGCATGCTTAGAACTATCTAAAGTATCACTTTTGCCATCTACTTCCTAAAAAAATCAGGTTATTATGAAGTATGTAATACATTTAGAAATATTGATTCTTGAATTGCCAGAAACCTTGTCTTATTGGTTTTTAAAAATAATGCAGTTAAAAGTAGTATAAAATATTATATGTGATCATAAGCCACCATGTCTATGTTGTGCTTTAGCAGATGTCTTTTCTTTTGAACTTTATAGATTTCCTAAAAACAGAGGGTGTTTTCAATGGGGTATAAAAGCTACAAGTCAAGCATATTAGGATAGCTATCTTCCAAATAAATACTTGTAACAAACTTTCCTTCCTTTAATTCAGAGTACTTTATGTTTACAGGTTTCTGCTGAACCTGATGGAGCAACATATGTTTTTCAAGGATTCATCCAGGGTAAAGATTATGGACAATTTGGACTTCAAAGATTAGGTAAACAGAAAATGCTTAGTTTTTGCTATTTTATTGTTTCATATTTTGTTTTAATATGTCCAGTATTATAAGGGTATTTGCAGGATGTTATCAGTATTGACATTTTACAGAATACTGAGATATTGATATCTTTAAAATCTCATTTAAGTACTTACAAAGAGTATTTTTTCAGAATTTGTAGAGTTATATGTGCCTAACAATGAACTGCTTATTATAGGGATACATTTATAATGTTTTGAGAAATGTTTTACATGAATAAATGTAAAATGGGTTTAGATTCATATCTAAATAAATAACTGCTTAAAAAGCTTATGTTATAGAATGCTTTGCTAACCTGATCTCTTGCTCATGGTGCTGAAAACATTTTACCTAAACATTTGCTAGAGGAGTGAAAACTTAAATATTTGCAAATAAATCTTTGTGTTACTTTTAAGAAAAAAAAAATCTTACTTACCTGATAAGCACTTTTTTCTTAAAAATTGCCTTCTTGATTCTATACATTCAGTTCTACACTAACAATCTTAATCCTTCCTTGGAGAGGCTAACTATGCTAACAGAGCTTTTTAACAACAATCTCTAGTGTTTTTTAAGAAGAATTTAATTTACTTTTCTGATAGTGTCTTAAGAACTGTGATATATGTATTGTTCTTCTGACATTTTGCATCCATTTTTTAATTGCAGTATGATATTTCACACTATGTTTACTTTCCAGGTTGTCCCAGCATACGGCTGAACACATAATGATGATGCAATCACAATGTGGGTCACCATTGTGATTCTGAAGTTATTTAGTATGTGCTGGGGGTAACAGACATATGTTATGTTACTTGGTTTTTCTTCTTGTTCTTTTTAGGTCTTAACGTGTCTGAGGGTTCCAATTCTTCTAATCAACCACATGGTACAAATAGTAGTTCAGTGGCCATTGCTATTCTTGTGCCTTTCTTTGCCCTTATATTTGCTGGTTTTGGCTTTTATCTTTATAAACAAAGGTAAGTACAAATTATGTACATAGAATTCCTGTATGACTTGGTGTTTTTATTGCCTTCAGTCTTAGTGTGAACAAAATTTTCTGGAAAATTGAAAAATGTTTGCACAATATGCATGTAGCAGTTCTTTCTACCTCCATAAAGGTCTGATATAATGACTGAAAAATCAGTTTATTGTGCCATGCTATACTTTATAGCATGGATGCTATAAACTACTGGTGTATGAGGAATAGTATAAGGAATAGACTCTGTGTGTACGTGACAGAATTATGAGTAATATCTTGAGTAATTTATTTTAATGCCTGCTTTGTTTATTGTCTTGCAAGTATATGCAAGTATTATGTCATTGAGAGATTTCATTATGGAACTGTTTCTGCATCTGAGGTAATCAGTTCATATGCAATGATGTTACATAGCCACCAATCTTCTCAATTTCAATAGTCTAAGTTCAACAGTTTAGTTCATGTCAGGACCAGTATTAAATCTTTTGATTTAGTGTCAAGTAATATTTTGCTGTAGCTTTAAATTGCTAGATGACTAAAAACTAGTCACTTTAATGACAACACGATTCTTTGACTACTAACTGTCAAAATGTTGATTTACATCTGGTAACCTGACAATAACAACATTAGATCAAAACACGAACTGTCATTTTTACATGGTACCACTTGTTTTAGAAAGGCTTCAGAAGATGAAAAAATGCTTATGTAATTTGCTATTAATTATATATTGTAAGCACTTACATTTTGTGTTGATGATTTATAATATTCATTTTGCATAAAAATAGATATGAAATATTTTCAAGGGATTATTTAGTGACAAAGAAAATCCTTCAGTTGTAAATTCATTGTTGACAAACTTGTTGAGTTTTTAAAGGGAAAGAGAAAATCTTAGTTATCTTAATAGGGCATTACTGCATCTTTACAAGATTTTGTTGTACTCCTAACTATCATCTGATCATCCAAATGGAAATACCTACGTCTTCTCAGATTGTTAACTTAAGTTTTTAAGTGAACACTGTTGAAAATTAAATAAATCCCTTAAACTGTGAGACAGTGCTAATTCTTAGCATAGATTCTATAAATAAAAAAAAAAGAGAGATGTTATATTTAGCTCCCATACTTGGAACTGGGAGCTAAATTCTGTTCAAATTCTTAAACCACATCAACTCATTGAAGAAATCTGCAGTTAAAAACACCTTGTCTTTCTTCTACAGGACTGCACCTAAAACACAGTATACAGGATGCTCTGTACATGAAAATAATAATGGACAAGCTGCTTTTGAAAACCCCATGTATGACACAAATGCAAAGTCTGTGGAAGGGAAAGCAGTACGATTTGACCCCAACTTGAACACTGTTTGCACAATGGTATAATGTGGTAATGATATATCTTCAAAGTCTGGAAACTGACACACAACACAGTGCACACACAGTTCACTGATCAAAAACAAAAAATTAAAAAAGAGTTTTTATAAAAAAAAAGAAAATTAAAGCACACTTTTCAGGATAAACTGGGTCACCTTTTCCTGACGATGATAGACAAGAATGGGTTGTGGTTGTTTTGTTTTGATTTTGGCTTTCACAAACTGGATCAGAATTCTTCTTCGTGTATACCACGGAGTGCTTTAAAAACATTTGCTGCACTCCATGAGTGCTACTCACAGTTTATTTGCTTTTTTTAAAAAGGAGGTTATTCTAAAACATAAAACATATTTGCATATATTGGAGGAGCATCCACTATCAATATTTCTGTGCTTTATAAAAACTATAATAGAGGGACTGGGTTTAAAAGAAGATATAGGTAGAAAATAAAAGCTATACTTACAGGAGACAATAGGTCACTGACTTCTCTTTAACACTCATATACTACATCTTTCTCATGAGTTTTTACCTTTTTTTTTCATTTATTCAGCCCATTTAGTATTTTATAAGTCCAGGATGTAGTACTTAGTAAACAGCAACTACAAATTACTCTTTTTCATGTCACAGAAGAAAAATTAAAATGTCATGTTCTTATTTACTGAATTTCCTTCCTTGCTTCACATCTTGCTTCCTTTTTGTGTTCCAAGACAAGCTTCTTTTCTCTGTTTCCATAAGCAAGACCCACAAATGGTAATGTTTCAACATTTCTGTTGTCAATCATAAAGTTAGATAAATTTTTCAATCAAGAAGCTAGTATGAATTGAGATTCATCATGTGGCTATGTTCCTTACTGTTGAGGATAATTCTAAGGAGTGACCATCTTACAATTTTTTCAGATGTGACAATATGATTTAAAGATATTTCCAATTAAAAAGTGCAGTTTACAGTAACATTAGGAATCAAATCCATATATCGAAAATTTAAGAATCCATTTTTCAATCCAGGCTAGTTAAATCTAGACCATATTAGATCAGTTTATTCCTTTTTTCAAAATGCATGCACAAAGCATGGCAAAATCCCATTGAAGTTGATGCATTCCAACAGACTCTGATGAACTTTGGATCAGACCTAAAGGCAACAGGAAGTTATAATTCGGAAATACTGTGTTTTCATGTCCTTTTTATCTATATATTCCATGTTTATGGAAACAAATCCTTATGGCTAATGATTTAAAATTGAATATATTACCATAGAGCAATGAAGACAAAAATATTAAATATATATATGTAAAGCCATGATTTTAATAGGGACAATCCATTCATTTTAGGGTCAATTAAAATTCTACAGCCCTAAGATACAAGTTTTAGACATTCCAGTATCACTTCTAAGGAAAAGTAATTTTGAGTTTTCAGAATTTCATAGCAGAATTATTCAGTGGCAACTCAGTAATTTCTTTGACTTAGGTCATTGTCTTCCATTCATAGCATGTCTCACAAATGCTCTATGTTAGCTAGTGTGAATTATCTGTTATTGTCCCTTTCAGACATTAATAATTCTGTGAAAATCTAAACTTTTTATTACAGTAATAGAGAGTGCCTACCAAAAATCATTGTTCCCGGGATTGCTGCTTGGATTTCTATAATCTTTGATGAATTTCTTATAAACCATTTTACAACACTTTCTTTTGAATATTCATACAACTCTGTAAAACTGTATTCTACTAAAAGGATGCTGTTTTATATTTTATACCATTGGTTGTTATTTATTCTTGTTTATTCAGATGACTGCAATAACTATGATTCATTCATTAATGTTAAGGTTAATACATTTGAGATCATTTGAACTGTTTCTTCTGCAACTGGCTACTCCTCTTATATTAATGCATACTCTTTTGTAAAGAAGTATATTTTTATGAAAAAGGATTTGTAAAAGTATGATGTAAATTTTCAGTGCAATGTAAAAAAAAATAAAAACGGACAATTGCTTTTTTTAAGTATGTTTCTTCTTTTGAAGATGAGTTTAACCTCATTGCATTTGTGAAGACAAGAAAATAAGCAAAATAATTCAAATTTGACATTTCTGTGGGTCTTAAACTCATGGGGTTTTTTTCTGAACCTTCATGTGTATTTTAGGTGTAGTAGCAACACTTGGGTTATTTTCACAAATAATCAATGAGCACAAAGTGTAAAATTATCTATTTACTAAAATTAATTTTCTGTTTGATTTGCTCATCTGCTTCATACTACTATCTTAAAGTGACAGCTAGAACAATAGAAAAAATATTCATAATTTGGTTTCCTTATGTAGCGATATAAGTACAATGAGTAATAGCTCAGGCAACTAATTTTGAATAAGATTTTGTAGTGTCAATTATTAAGCAGGATCAATATCAGATAAACATTAAATTACATAAATAATATTCCAGTGACTTAGATATGTTCCCCATTTATTATCTTCTTGATGCTGAAAATATGGCAGCAGGAGGAAGTGTCTGCTCAACCAGAAGTGTAGCAGTTGTTCTGAGAAGTAGGTCACATCATTCTGTGAAAAACTATGAATGTTGAAGACATATATCATTCCTTAGCATTTAGTCAAGTATCCACTCAATATCTGCCAGTACTCCATACTTTGCTGTATACTGAGTCATGCCAAATCAACCAGATTAGGTGAAAATACTTTTTTGTCTGAAGTGTACTGAGAACACATTTGTAGAAAGGCCCTTAGATACCGGATGGAAGAAAAGGTAACTTCCATCAAAGGAGCTATACATCCATTTCAAGGTAACATTTTAAACCACAATAACTAGTGTCCAGAATTTTACGCTTTAGCTGCATGTCCACATTTCTAAGAGTATACATAAAGTTTCTGAGAGTGCTTAAACCCTCTTTTGAACAGTGTCAATTTTATTTTTAAAAATTACTACTAGAAACTATGATTTACAAGATTTTTAATAGCATTTCTGGGCTTTATTTTTCATTAAAGAAGAATTAATATTTGAGACTTGTGAATTGATACTTCTGATATTATTTATAAAATATGTGTCTAAATGACATACATAAAGTTATAACAGTCTGCTACTGTCAATATTTTGTAGAATTCTTAGCTCTAAAGTGACAGACAAAGAAAATATGAATAAAAAGCCTTTACTGCACTTTCTACTGCTATTTAGACATTGCCTATAAGTAAGTATAAGACTACCAAAGATGAAGCAGGACCTGTATCAAATGTAAGATTGATTAAATACAAAATATTTCCAATAAATAAAGTAACTGTGCTTTCCCCCTTTAATTATCTTGTCTGGATGCTGAAATTATGTCAACATGACATTGATTGTTTCTAATGAAATCTAAAAAAGGCTAACTGTGCAATATCAGTCCTGTCTGTGATTCTAAAATAAGATGATGATGGACTTTGTCACTAGTGAAAAGTAAAAACAGGATATTTGGCCTGGAGTACAGACCTTTCCTGCAAATGAAGAAATTGATACTTACCACATGTTAATGAGCTAAGAAGAACTGTCAGTTGCTATTTGAGAAAGAGATTATATAGCACAAGAAAAATTCATGAAAATTAGGCAGCTGTCCTAACCACAACCATAGGCTCCAGAGAATAATGAAAAGTGACAAAAACAATTAAGAACACTAAGAAGCTGATGGATGTCTCATATCATTTTCAAGCACGTCCAAAAGATACTGAGGAGTATACATGTACTATATATATATACATTGTCTGTGTGCATGTATATACAGTGTATATACACTATATAATAATAAACTACATATACACATACACACATCTTAATGTAAAATCAAGCCACAGTTTGCCTATAGTTTTTAATAAAAATTCAAAATATATACAATATATGCTATATGCATATACTATGTGTAACTACTATATGTGTAACATAAATATTCATTACATAGGTTGTATATTATATTGTTAAGTTATAATTTTGTTTCTATGTCTAACATGAGTTATATAGTCTTGCACAGAGATTATGAAAACTAAGGCGGGTGAAGAAATATATTCTTCCTGTTTCTTTAAGATGTTTAAGATCTCATCACTGAAGACCGGCTGAAGAGTCAGCAGATAGAAACCATGAGTCCCTGATATCCCTCACTGGGGGAAAGCCCACATCTACCTTACCTGCAATGTGGATGGAGCATAACTATCAATCCTTGCAGTCAAATCCCATGACCATTAGGCAGATGACATGGTAATGTGTGCAGCAAAGACCNACCAGGGGCCACAGGAGACCCCAAGTGATTTTCAGACTGTGCCTGGAAAGACTGATACGGTACAAAGACTTTTGGAAGCGTGCATTCTGCATTGCTCTTGCTGGTAGTCTCCAAGTAGTGAAATGGTCAGACAAAGCACAGATTAAACAGTACTATTATGTTTTGTCCACTATTGTAACTTAATTCTTTCATTTAACACAGGCAGCATTGCAACATTTTGAAATCAACACACTCTACTTTCAGAAAAGGAACAAACCCCAACTTTAGTATGCATTGCTTTTGCATAGGAAAGATTAAAAGATCCATGATAAACCATTGCAACAGCTTTTTCTTCTAAGTCAGAAGTCCAAAAAACATGAGAGAAGTAGTTTTTGTGAGTTAGTTTGTTTTTATTTGGCTGGGGATTTTTGCCTTTTTGTTTTTAATTTTTTGTATTAAATCTTCCCTCACTGAGTAACTTTTTCTTGGAAGATAGATTTTTTTTGTTTTCCTTCACCTAGATTTGACCCTTCAGGATCTGTAATTTCATGGCAGTATCTCATCTCCTCTTGATTTCTTCCTTAGTGGGAACTGAAGAATGATGCTGACCACCTACAGTATTTTATAAGACAAGAGGAAAAACTATAAAGTTCAGAGAGCATAGACAGATGTATTTTTTGCTTGCACAAAGAAAGAAGATAAATCAAATAAATGAAATGTCTACTGCAGAAAATCATGAAGAAAAAGATTCTGGTTGCTTTAACAAATGTCCCAGCTTGGTTAACAGAACTATATTGGCTCATGTTGATTTGGCACATTCTGCATTCATTTTTGGTTCTCACCTGAAACACTATCAAGCTGGAGAAAGCACAGGGAAAAGCAAAGAAAGTGATTAAGCGAAGAGGAAATGTACTTGAGGCAGAAAAATTAAGGGGTAATCAGATGACAAAGGCATAACTGTTGCAGTTGTTCCTAATTTGAAATAGAGGAATAATTAGTGTGATGAAAGAATTATAGCTTTAAGTTGTAAGAGCTCAAATTGGTGCAAATTATACATCCACTAAACTTTGTCCAAGAGTAAGTTTTATTTATTTATGAGGAAACATTATCTGCAAACTTTTGAAGCAATTATACTGAAAAATTATACTGTAAGAAAAAGATCTCCACTGGCAGAGAATCTATCTCTGAAATACGAAACTTTGTAATTTAATTCATGTCCTCTTATCAAAACAGTTGCTTTATAAAATGGTGAATATCATGTAGAGCATTTATTTGTATGTAAGATTTCAAGGAATAGTTTTTATTTCAACAATCACATACATATAAAGCAGACAGTTCCACATTGTTCTGAAGGTGTATCGGGGAAAATACATTACTCACAAGCAGGTGGTGGCTTTGCTGATCAAATGATTTGATGCCCCTGCAGAGAGGTGTCTAAACAATTTCAGAATTCAGAATTTAAGACATTATCAGGAAAATCTTTACTTACTGTGACTATTAAAAAGAAATGCATCATTGCAGATCAACTGCAAGTTCTTGACTGAGGACAAGAATCAGAATTTTTACTGTAAAGTTTTTTGAACATTTGTGAAACAGGAATATATTAAACAGTATCTCATGAAATACAGCTTGAAAGATCTGAAATAATTCATTAGTTCTTTATCAATTATGTTGATCAGAAAGAAGCATGGTTCTAAGCATTCTTTATCAAAAGAACCCAACTACCTGATTCTTGAGGAAAATTTGAAATTTTTATTACTCTCTATTCCATATGTATTGGAACACTAATGGTGTATTAGGTATTTTTTCATTCAAAGATCCAAAGATACTGATAAATTTCTGATAAAGGTCTGATAAATTTCACAGGATGTCACTCTTCTCCTACATGTTGCCAAATTGACTTTCCCTTAGTTAATCTTTATTTTGTATGCAGAAGAATCTAATTCTGATTATAAAACCCTCTTGAATAAATAGGTATAATTGTCTTAACTTCAGTTATTTCACTGTGCATCTATACCGCTCTGTGGAAGAGGTGACCTTGTCTCTAAAAATAATCAGACTTGAGTCATTGATACACAGAGAAAAATGCAGGATGTTAAAAGTTTCCATTGAGAACATTATTATGATTTTTAATTTACTGCTTTGTTTCATTTGAGAGAACTTCTGTAAGATTCTAATTACAGAAAGAAAAACTAAAACACCCTGTCCATGAAGATAAACAATAAAAACCTTCAGATCCTTACACTATACACTATTCTCTAAGTAGCAGATAGTATTCAAAGGTCTGAACATAAATGCAGTAAAATCTTTTGTAATGAGAATACACCACTGGGAAATTCTATGAACACATTGTGTTAGTATTTACAAAGTTCTTTAGGAAAGTACTCAATAAAAACTAACAAGAGAAAGAAACGAGAGAACAGAACCTGTGATGGCTATTGCAAATCAGTATAACTTGTATTTCTGTCAATACGAGAAAAACAAATTATAAATTTTGCATTTTAATACTGACTTCCTGTTGTGTGGCTAAGATATTAAGTTTGCATAGAAAATTATACAACACTCATAGTATTTCTTATGATTTTCGATAGACATTTGATCAAGCCATTGCAGATCAGAAAGATGAAGCCTATAAAAAATGTAATTTAACATTTCCTCTTAACGTATGGAAATGCTAACTTCAGCTAGGCTAAATATCTTAACCAAAGTGCATACACAATGTTAAAACTAAAAATATGTTTAAATTCATATTTTAGTGTATTTTCATTTGTGGTGACTCAGATGTGTTTCTTTTCTGCAGAACTTGTAAAAAAGCTGTAAGGTTATATGGAATAAAAGAGGATCTACTTTGTTAAGTTACCTGGTTAAGGACTGTTCAGTATGAAAGGAATAACTAATAGGAACGAAGCTGAATAATTAAGTGCACACAGACACACATATATTATTAACTGGATGGCAGTGGAAACAGAGAAGACCAGAAGGCATCAGCAGCTGAGGGACATGCCCTTAGAGGAACAGCTCGGGTACTGTCTTCAAGAGGATCAGCCTGAATTTGTCACTAACATAAAGGGGGAAACAAGACTGACATGAGTGTTTTGGGATATATGAAGAGACTTGTGGGACTGTGCAAAAGAAGGACCAAAGGCAGGGGAAAGGAATGAAGCAGGTGGAACAGGGAGCAAGAAGGATGGGAAAATGGAGATGGATAGGTAAATGGGGCCCTTTACACTTGAGCAGGTCACTGTGCTTGTCTGAGTGCAACCTGTTTAAGATCCATACAGTCTAGTCTGTCTTATTAAATTCTTTTTTTCCTATGTAATCTCACTATCCTATTTGAGTGCTGCTATATGTGAGTACCTGCAAATGGAAAAGAAGCTGGGAGTCACAGAGCATATAGCTCTGTGCCAGCAACTGGAGAAACCAGAATGTACTTATCATTCCTGAGTGAATTTAGCTGTGAATGTGTGTGTGCATGTGTCTTTTATTAGCAAACCTCAAGTTGGACAAACCAGCAAGCGGGAGAAAGGCATCTGGAAAGGCACAAAGTCTGAGCCAGGGACGGCACATAGATTTTAGAGTGATTTAGGTTTTGTGCTAATGCTTGAGGGATCTGTGACTGCTTGGGTGTAACATCTGTGTGAGATAAGTCCATAAGTGTATGCATCTCTGCTTGTGATCATCAAGCTGGAATAGCTGATGAACAGGAGGAGACCTGCATGCTGAGTAGGGGGCCCAGGGTTGAGCCATGGGCATTAGATGGACTGAGAAGTTGTCTGCATGTTTGAGGGATTTGTGACTATGTATTTGTCAATCTACAGAGTGAGGGTGTTTTGACTTTAATCCTTATTAGTCAGAAAGGAGGAGCAGGACTGTGCTGCTTTATACGTGGAGTTCATGGGACTGCTGCTAAAGGCAGTGCCATGTCTCTGCTATTTTGTGTGGGTAGCAATGTGGTGTCCTCTGAGTGTATGTATGCATGCATAGCTGAGACACAAGCTCATGCTTTTGTATTTTGCAGTAGTATTTCTTGCCTTCGATTCAGAAGAAAAAGGACAAACACAATAGCTGAAACATGGAAGGACTAAATTCTCATAAAAGAGAAAGATAAAAGAAAAATTGCATTGCAAGTCAGGGAACTGATTATTCTGAAAATGGATGAGAAGATCAAACTATTTAGGATAAAAAAGAGGGATTACAGCAGAGAAACATAGGAGTTTGTGCAAGACAGTATGTTTGTGGTTCTACTCCTAGGCACTATGTAAGATTTGTTTCCCATATTTACCTTAGCATACATTCAGGCAGGCTTTCCTTAGTCATGTCTTTGATTACTCCAGTATGTGATTAAGTTTTTTAATTCAGATTAGTAATATTCTATTTCTATTCTCCCATATGCATTTCATGATGAAGACAGTGAATATTCAAAAAAAAAAAAAAACGTTATAGGAGCCACTGTAGCAAATGAAATACTATTTCTCCCCCAGACCCCAGATAAAGTGTAAAACCCACTTAACTAAAGAGCATGAAGAATGCTACAAAACTTGGGAAAAATATTTAAGCCCTTGATCTTGCTGAAATTACAGAGAAAAAAAAAAAGGCAAAAGTCTCTATAAATGTGACAATAATACTAAAAGCTTTACAACAATGACTTTCCTCTGGAAAAATAAGATGTTAAAAAAAGAAAACAAACCATTTCAACCCCATTCCAAATCACTCTATTCTTTCTCTCAACCATAACTCTAACTTTTCTGCTGACCTTCAGAAAACACCCAGAGGAAAATATTCTCACAGCCCAGGAGACTGGGACAAGCTTACACAGAGAGCTCTGTTAGCGGAGAGTTTAGGCAACAGAATACAACTCTAGTATGAAAGATCCTCTAAACGAAGAAGAAAAAAAGAAAGGTGATGCCGAGGGATTGAGGAAACAGAACTGGAAAAACTCTCCCCAGGTAATCTGTGTAGAAGAGAATCAACATAGTCCCAGATGAACATTCACCACTAGGAACTCTCACTAGTGCAGTGGCAGGTGGCAATGATAAAGCTAGTGCAGATGATGATCTTTCGTTGTTGATGTCCTTTACCTGTACTTCTATAGACTTCCTATAAGGAGTAGTGTAAATTCTCCATTGGTTGTGACTATTTATGATGTTATTAGCACTGACCGAAGTATGTTAATCAGGAGTAAATTTGTACACTGTTTGACCATTGAGTTTCTGTTGGCACTATAATTACATCATGTTTGTCAAGTATTCAGATGACTAATTTCCATTCAGTTCAGAATTATGCTTTAGTTTAATATAAGTCAAAGTTGACAAGACATGGAAAGGAAGGGAGGAAGAGGTGAGTGTGAGACTACTGATATGCATTTCCCATGGAAACACATCAAAGCAAAAAATCTAAGTATATAGGCATAAGAAAAGAGTAAGAAAAAACAACTGAGTCTAACAGCATGAGCACTCAAATGCAAAAGTCCTGCCACACTGGAAAATACTTCCTAAATAAGTAAAAGAAAGTTCACAGAGTTCCTGGAGATAGTAGACCACTAATATTAATAAAGACAAGTCATCAAGCTACCCAAGAAAACTTGCAACAGGAAGAAGAATTCTTTCTCACACTAGTAAACGAAAACGTCATTTTCATGAAAATGTATAATGATTATCAGTTCCATTACAAACCTCGTAAACAGCTAAACTCCAAAATTTGAGAGTTTTAAAGAAAAGTATGCAAGTGGGTAAATGAATTCTGAAGTTACTATCCTCACTCTCACTATCGGACTCTAGTATACTGGTTTCTTTACTGCCATTGGAGTTATTTGTATCAGTTATTGTCCTTTAGTTGTCTTATAACTGAAATACAAGTAGTTCCATAATCAGAGTGTAATATTCAACTTCACTGAGCATCAAGCACCAAAGTGTTAGCATTTAAGTATGATAAATCAAGAAAGATAGCACAGTATAAACATTGAATTTTTAATTAGGTCATTAGGCAAGTGTAATGCACATTTGACAGATGACTTTTTAATATGCAAGAGAGCAATCTCTTTAATTCCGCCAATTTCTTTGTACACCTGATTGTCAATGTAATGGAGGTAATTATGAGGAGAAAAGTGAAGGTATCTAAGCATATAATACATAAGCTATTTGAATTAAGCTAAACCTTATCTCTGTTCTGCACTACTTGCGAAGCTACTCTGAAGAGATCTTCGCATCCGCTGAAGAAAGTAGCAATCACTGCAGAGACTTTGAAATTACATTTGGTTACTGCTTTTCCATATTCCATGGAATTCACGTTAAAAGGCAATATAGAACGAATCTGTACATTTCACGTACAAAATAACTCAGGCTGTGACTGAAGGTCTAGGTCTGTGCTTACAAAGGGAGTCCTATATCAAGCTGTTCACGACAGTTAAAGCTTATTGATACAGTCCTAGACCTTAGAGTGATTTTATGTAGTACAGTAAGTGAAGTGGCTTCTGACAGCAAACAGACCATTACTTACAGCATTTTTCTGTAACGCTTTCTCTGGAAATGTTTAGAATCATACAATAATTCAGTGTGAGATGGACCACAGGAAGCTGTTAGTCCTACCTCTTACTCAAAGCAGAGTCAGCCATGGAGTTGGAACAAGTTTCTCAGGGCTGGAGATTGCGCAGATTCTCTGGGCAAGCTGCACTAATGCTTAGATTACCTTTTCAACCTTCTTAGAAGATGGGTGCAACATTTGCATTCTTCCATTAGTTGTAGATTGCCTCTGATGTACATAACTTTTCAAGGTGACAGAGTTGCCTTTCAAGTAGACTGGCCAGCTCTTGCCACCCTTGGATATAAGCTGTCTATCCCAAGGACTTACATGACTCAAGTTCTCCCAAGTGATCCCTGACTTACCCCTCATCCACTGCTGATAGATCTCTTCCTTGAACTCTACCTCTTAGAACAGGGGCCAGGAGCACATTTTGGATGGAAGGTCTTCCTTTGCCTCACTTTTCTGATGCAAAATACACATTCAGTACCTCAGCCTTATCTGTCTCTATTTTTAGTCTACTCTTTCAATACAGTCCAAAAAATGCTTTTAACACTGAGTTTTCTGCAAATAGAACTATTAAACACTTTACTAATATTTTAAAATATGTAAATTAATATTTTTAAATTATTTTAAAATTGAGCATTTTACTCAAAGCTTCCTGTATTAGCCTACTGGGATGCTAATTAAAAAAATGTGGGCATTATGTGCATGTTATTAAAATATATAAATCATGGAACTCAGGAAGCTATTAAAAAAATGTTGGTGTTCATAAATTATACCTGAAATAAAATGTCATTGTGTTTTTGGAAAAGCTACGCTTAACATATAATTGCTCAGCAGAAATATTTTCCCCCTGTGTGAAATGAGAGGATACTGAGTACACAACATACAATTGTCAGTCTTTCTTTGGATGGGAGAGGAAAGCAGGAGCCTTGGAAAACATACACCTTTTAAAAGAAAATGTCTCTTAAAGAATACATAAAGTAATGAACCTATTAGAAGATTAGACTAAGTTACTCCACTGTAGAAAAAATATAATGCATATCTTGATTTAATAGGGCCATCTCTACTCTGATCATTTTTCACTTTTTCAGTTCTGTTAAACTTAAAAGCATATTTACTTGCACAGAAAGTGTATGACTGGATTTGCGAAAAAAATTTCCCTTAGTAAATTTTTGTCCTGCTATTTTGTGAATATAATGAACTGCAAATCTTTGTCTATAGGTTTACTAAATAAGCAGGAACATTGAATTTCTCACATATGTCCAGTGAAAATTAAGACTAGAAAATGATTTTTTGTGCCAGTTGCAATTTATTAATTCTTTGGCCATATGACAATTTCCTTAACACATCCTAGTGAACCATTGCTCACTGACTCAACATAATAGTGCTTTAAGACAAAGAAAATTACTTCAGAACCAATGTGGTGTAATTGAGGCAGGCAGCTATTAGGGCTCAACTGATGTGTGACAATTCATTAAGCCGCAGTAACTCAATAGCTTTGGCTCATTTGATAATAAAGGATATGTAACCCTTTATTGCATTTATGCAAAATATTCTTCAGTATTGTTTTTGTGATACTAAGAAGTACATTTTCTCCTTTTTCTTTATTTTATTTGTTATTAATTTTTTTTAGTATAGAAACAACCTAAATCTTAGTGTTTGGAATGAATCACTAAGAATTGATACAAATCAGAGTCAACTTACTTAATTTTGGTGAAAATCCACCACATTCATAACTCTCCAATAATTCTGTGGATATCAATGGAAATTCTGATAGAAACTGCTGTAGGTTAATTCTTGCCTTAAGATTATGGTGCCACGTACCATAGGATAGCTCTATTCCAGCATCACTTTTTTTCACGAGTAGTAAAATGAAATTAATATGTTTACAATACTGTCTCTCTCCATTATTTTTTCCTTAGGAAAACAATAATTGATATAGTTAATAAAATGTCAGTATTTATCCATAGCTAGTGGTAGTAAATTGAATTTAGTTCTACTTGACGTGCATTTGGTGCTCTATTAATATGTCTCAGGAGGAGAGAAATGAGGATCAAATATTCTATTTTTAATACTTCAAAAACATCTGTGTAAGAAAACCTTATGATTTCAATGTACTGTCAACACTGGAGAAATGTACAATTTAATACATATTATTGAATAAAATGTCTCAGAGGAATAGAATATTGTTGTGTTTTGCTTTTTTTTATAACTTCAGCAATACATCAAAGCTACAAACAGTAACTCCATGCCCTTAATTCTTTTTCTCCACTGTACAATCATTCTATAAGGGCAAAGACAACATACTTTATTTTAATGTTTATTTATTCCATTATCAGCAATTCCTCACCCAATTGTAGTAAAAGTGTAGCTTGCTGCTGCAGAGTACACTTCGAACACTTCTGTAAACAATCCCTATGCTGGTAATTTTATCTCACCCTTTCAATATTCTTCTCCTTCTTGTATTTCCTTGATCCATCTGTTCTGTCATTTCTTTATGAGGAAGCTCCTCCTGCAATTGCTAGTGAGGACAATTTATATTCTGTTGTCCTTCTATAACATTAGCACAAACAAATGACAGGGTATCACTTTGTAAGACAGATTTCCTTCTTGAAGAATGTCCTCTCTTCTTAGACCCCTTTGCCCTTCAGGACTGTCTCCCAAGGGACTCTCTCCGCCGGTGTCCTGAAGAGGCCATAGTAAGTAATTCCAGGAAATTCATCAACTCATACATCTTCATACGAGAGCCTCTAGTATTTATGTGCTCTGTTTTGTTCTTTATCAAGTAGGAGGGGATGAAAGATCTCATCTCTATTTTTGAAGGTTTCTGCACTACAAATTTATTAGATAACATTAAAATGGACAGATGGGCAGATAATTTTGCCCTCTTGAACCACAGGAGGTTTAGTATTAACATGAGGAAAAACTTTTTCACAGTAAGAGTGACAGAACACTGGAACAGGCTTCCCAGGAGGGTTGTGGAGTCTCCTTCTCCGGAGATATTCAAGAGCTGCCTGGACACATTCCTGTGTGACCTCGTCTAGGTGATCCTGCTCTGGCAGGAGGGTTGGACTAGATGATCTTTCTAGGTCGCTTCCAACCCCTAACATTCTATGATTCTATGATTGTACAGTCATGACCACAATGCACATGATGTTACCGATAAAAATGCTCACTTTCCACTTGTTGCCCATGCACACAAGGCAGTGTGGTCAAACAGAAAAGGTTTCTTTGGCTATCTGATGAGGATCTATTTGTCAAATAGCCTATGGTTTTGTAGTTCACCATTTAGATTGTTTTGTACACATTCTTACAAATATCTCCAAATGCACAGATGCATATAACAGGAAAATCCATCTGAGTAACTGCAGTAACACAGTTTTAATAAGAATACTAAAAGACAAATAGATATGGCATCAATATATGTAATTAGTTTTGTAAATCTAAAAAAATACTTGAAAAAATTCGCTGTATTTCTCCCACCACCATTGGTTACTAACACCTTAATTAATTTAGGACTCATATGTTGTAAACCATCTTAGAAGGTTTTATTACCAGAAAATGAAGCATTTTCCCGCATGAATGAGGGACATTGCTGGAAGAATAAACAAAGCATATATGCAATGTTGTAAAACACCTGTATAGAAAGGGTATGCATGGACTGGTTACATTCTTTCAGATTCTGAATATCTTTAGGAAGGAATTTATTGACTTACCTGTCTGTAGACTAAATTATGGAATTAATTGTCTCTCCATTATTGTGAGCTCACCACTGAGTAAAACAGTGAAAGAGAGGCAGAGGATTTCATAGCTTTCCTTCAGTTTTTGGTAACAAGTTCAGCTTCCAGGTTTTCCAGATCTCCTTGCCCAGTATTAAGGTCTCAGAGTAGAGGAACCTGTACTGGGACTCGGGTGAGCTAATAATATTCAAGTTTATGGGACCAGGCTGGATGCATTTGAGAGAGCTGAGAGATCTCCAAGATATAATCGTGAGGCCAGTCTCTGTCACCTGTGAAAAGTCCTGCTGATCAAGGGAGGTCCCTGAAGACTGAAATACAGATTCCTTGGATAGCAATTCAAAGTGAAATGGTTACTGGTTCTGAATGATATTTTTAAGGGGTTTTTACTGGAAGCAATTTTGGTTTTAACATCCTTATGAACAATCTAGATGATGGAAGAGAAGACATCTCTAGCAAATGCACAGTTGACACAGATTAGGCATATTTGGCTTCATTAGCAAGTGAATAGTAAGCAACTGAGGGAAATTGTTTTTGTGCTATGCTTGGCTATCATGAAGCTGCATCTAGCATTTTGTGTCCAGTCTTAAGATTCCCCAGTTAAAAAGAAATATCAACATGAATGAGAGACTATAGGCCACCAGGTTGTGCTTAGGGATTTGGAATATATGAAAGACTGGAGAGGAAAGCTAACAGTGCAGTGAATCACTCTAAAAAAATGTAAAGCTTATTCTTGTTCTTTCCTCAAGGAATTATAAAACTATCATGCAGGCATTGCACTTACATAAGGAAACAAATACATTGTATAAAAATACTCCATGCAAGGAATATATTTGGTTTGGTGAACAATAATGATATTCATGCTGGGTCATACTTTATTTGGTCAACAGCAGATGAAAGGTACTGTAGGGAAATTGTTTTATATCTCATACCTAGTAAAAGTTAAAAGCCTTCAGCTGCATTTAGTGCACCGTTCATCAAACATTTCTTTATGTTTTGTAAAAGGTGCATGAAGTTTGGTAGTAATGAACATGTATTGATCAGATTTGAGGCTGCAGGGTTTTTTTTTTTTTTGAATGAAAAAACACACAAAGTAGAAAAGAGATGGTGTTTAAACTTCTCTTTAAATTTACTCCTTTTAAATAATTTATTGAGACTTAACGTAGTTATAGTGCTGATTCATGTAAGAAGTAAAATGGAAACCCTGCAGAAATGTGTAAACACTATTTTTTATCATGATTGGTTCCAAGGGTGGCATCCTGTGTACAACAATTAGCTAATTAATAGATTAATATATTGGACAAATTATTTAGAACAAAAGAGACAAAAAGAAGGTTTCAACAGAAGAGCATAGCAGCCCAGACAAATGATCAACATAATGATATGAGAGATCTACAGGCAGTGCAGAAAATGCCAGTGCAACTGCCTGAAGAGTTTGCCAATGAGCCAGATGCTGCTGTAGGGAAAATACGTTTCTCAGCTGGCATCTAGGCAAAGTTTGTCATGTGAAAGAGGAAAAAGACTTATGATTATAATGTGGTGGAGTAAAAAACACTATTCCATAACTATACTGTCATCTTTATTACGTCTTTGGAAATCCACTCTGTATGTGGATTTTACATTCCATATTTCACCTGTAATACAAGTACCTCATCTAAGTAATCAGGAGAAAAGTATTTGATCCTCTGACAGATAAATGGTAGCACAGATAAGGAATGTTTTCTATTTTATCCAAAGAAAAAAAAACTGTACTATCGCTTTACTCTTGGCATTTCATTGTATGCTTTTTCAGACTGTATGATAATAATTATTATTTTCTCTCTTGAGACAGAACAAAGATGAAGATAAACTCATGTCAAAGACATTGAGATTCAGAGCACTTTTTTTCTAATTGAAATATTCTGAAGGGTACTTCACAGATTTTTTTCTCTGTATACAGATAGATCATACATACCTGTAGAGACATATATATCTATATAAATACAGACAGAGCATCTCAAACTCCTTGTTACAATATGTGAAACAATCAGGCTTCACCTTTCAATTTTTCTTCTACTAGAAGACCCTCAAAACAACATTACCAATGATCCAGGTGGTGCTCTGCTTCTGACTATATGACAGGTTTGGAATCCCTAGAATTTGAGCAGAGTTTCATGGATTGGAAAGGAATTAAGAATGTAAAAAGGCAAAAATGTGTTTTAGTGATGCATCGAATTGCCATAAGATTTATTTCTTTGTAATCACAGTACAGATAAATTTAAGTTGACTTTCTGTGCGTTTTCACTGTAAAGAGATCCAGTGATCAAGTGAAAATAGCAATAAATACAGTGAAATGACTGGTTTTCCTGCTGGATTAAATGTGACAAGTTAATGCACAGTATACAGCCAATATTTAAGAATGCCACTGTTCTCACTCAGCTAGGAACTTTTCAGAAATTAGCTGCATAGTACAGAATTGACCATGGTTTTGGGTTTGTTCTTTTTGGTGTTTTTATCTGTTTGTTTAAAAGATCAATTATTCCAATTCCTAAATGAAATAATAAATTCCTTTAGTGTTGTAGCATATTTAGTCATTCCTGTACCACATCAGCTTTTTATATAAATTTATATAAATTTAAGATAATTTAATTGAACTTGGTTTTTTTTAGAGTGATGGTGGTGGTGCTAAACTTAGAGGACTGTTTTGTGAGTATAGTGACTTGGAGAGGAATTTGTCAGCTGTACTCTGTGCCTGATACAGGATGGGTTCATTAAGAACTTCCTGACTGACAAGGATCCTACATTAAAACAAAACAAAACAAAACAAGGCAGTCTATAGCTCTGTATGGATCAGTCTCATCAGAACATTCTATTATTATAGAATATAGAAATATTCTATTTTTAACAAAAAAGCAAAAGAGATATTTCCAGAGTAGACTACTTGGAGTAACATGAGGCCAGAAATGATTCAACTTGCAAATAATTTAAGAATAATAAATAATTGTCTAAGCAGTATTTCCAGAAATATAGCTCAGTATCTTCCTACAAATTTGCTTCAGTAATCCACTGACCTGCTACTAGAATCTGGTTTAAAAATTCTTTTCAGAAATATTTTTTTTGAAATTCAGATTAATGTTTACATTATTCTCAATAAAATATAAATCACATTCATTAAAATTAATAATGATTAATGTACTTGTTTGCATGAAATGGAAGAGCATAATCAGAGAAAATTGAAGTCATATGAATTAATTAGTTCACAAAATTGGGAGATGGTGGAAATGCCAAACAGATGCAAGTAAATAAATGGTTGAATGAATAGTACATTATCAATTTGTATGGAGGCTGTTCTGTAATAGGCACAACTGTATCTTGCAGGTCCCCAGGGAATAATTGAAAAGTTAAATGAAGTAAGAAATTGATATGTTTTTTTTTAAGGAAAAACAAATCTGTAAATGAACCTCACAAAGTATCTAATATGGCAAAATCAAATGCAGCCTTACCTTTTCTATTTTATTCAACAAATACTTGAGAAAATAAATGAAATGAGAGAATTATTGATCAAATGTAACAAGCTTTTAACAGAAGGTGAAAAAATTGCTAGAATTTGGGGGGCTTATTTCTGAAATACTTATCATACATGACTAGTTCACAAAAGAGTTGTTACTTTGAAATATATGCTGTGTGTGTATATCCATGTATTTTTTGTTCTCTGATAAGCTGACTTTGTAACTAATGAACTCTGTGGGAAATCTGATTATCATAATCAAAATATATCATTCAAAATTTGCTTTCTGAAAATACAAGGCATTAACTTAAAATCCCCATAAACAATCATTCTAACTACGGCTGCTGTATCTAACAAGAAATAATTTGTCACCAACAACAATGATTTTTTCCACTGCATAATCTCATTATGGTATTGCTTCATTTATCTTTCTTCCACTTATTCTGAATTCACAAAGCATTTTCTCAGGTCCAATATTGCATGTTATATGGAGAGTGCTCATCACCTCATACTTCATGAGGGATACTCTTTGCTGCTGACATAAAATAATAATAATTCTAAAATATTCAGTTGCTAGCAGTACTTGAGGCAGATAAATACATATGTAAGATTATGACCACAATTATTTATTTATTTATGTATCATCATGTGATTGAGGTGCAAATGAGAATGGAACTCCCTTGTTCCAGACACTGTACAAAGAAATGAAGTCTGAATGAAGCAGTGGTATGGATGGAGGTGTCTGGCCACCTCTCTGTCTCATGAGCAAGAGGAAATGCTGTGCTAGGCAATGACAGCAAGTAGATGCAGGACTACTGGTTGCTATCTCTAACCAAGAATATAATGCTATGGGAAAGGAAAATCTTTATCAGACCAGTGACTTGAGTTATTGGTAGAAATTGAAGTATGAGAGTTTCTGTGCTATTATATACACTAGATTGTGATTTTTCCATCTCCCCATCTATACTTTATCAGGTTTCCTCTGACATGAGAAAGCTCAAAGCACATTTGCAACTACTCTTTTCAGTAACTTTTTGGTGTTTGATTCTTTCATTAACTATAAGGCAAGAATTCAGATATATTTTCAGACTTAGCTGCTGGAAACAAAAGCCTACAGGAATAGATGATTACAGGAAAAACCAGCTTGGCTAATCCATTCATTCAGTGTACTAGTATTTTGCAACTGGTGTGTCAGGCCATTTTCCCTGACTGCATGGATGTTTTTAAAGTCACAGTTCAGGTGTCTGTATCTGATTATCTGCAAAGAAAACAACAGAATTAAAACTCTTGATCTTTTTTTAATTTATTGCATATTAAATAATAATTACCTGAATAAAAAGTTCTTTCTGATATAAACCAATAAAATCTTTGAGTTATAAGACCCACGGAAATGTAGAAAACTGGAATCAGTGTTATGTTTAACTTAAGCAGGCAAGTAAATATCATGGAGTCACACTCTCATTTCTCCTTAGTGGGATGCAGGGAACAATGGGAAGGGTAACAGTGCAAATAGAAAGCCTTCTGGTTCCAAGCTAGTATTTATTAGACTGAAATTTATCAATGAATTTTATTTATTTAAGCTTGGGTATTTTGATTCGGTATAGCTTTATGGAATTTCAGTGCAGAGATTGTAAGTCATATTGTTCAGATATAAACTGAATTTAATTTATTTAAAACATATTTATATATTTAAAGATATAAATTTACATATTTTAAATATCTGCATTATAACTAGAAAATTCTTGATATTATTCTTTTGTTATTTGATTCGTAATTCATGATGTCAATAATTTGCAAAAGTAGGGAGAATTACATAAGCAATATTTTCTTTGAGGGAAGGAAACATTTAACTGTGATAAATAGTTGCCCAACAGTCAATAAAGTCTGATTAAGTAGCTCCCTAAGCTGGAGTGTTTGCTTCACCATTAGAAAAAAAAAAAAACAAAACCAGAAAAAAAGAGTGAAGGGTATGTTTATAGTCCTGGGAAGCCAAGAGAATAGCCCCAGAGTGTGAATAAACATTACAATAATGTAATCATTTATATGAGAAAAAATGTCCTAGAAAATATATTGTGTTTTCTTAATCTTACCACCTCAGGGTTACAAATATAAAGAATGTGACAGTGCTGAGTGATTTGTTATTCAGTGCTATACTATAGTAAACTGTGATATTTAAGACAGACATTAAAAGACAACAATGTTAACCTTGTGCCTTCATCCCAGATCATGCAAGATTAGTCTTTCTACTTCATTAGGTGCCTAAATCCTCTACTCCAGCACCTGTGATATCTTCCAAAATATATGTTAGTTATCACTAACTCAATAAGTACCTGCCTGTTTGGTAGATGTGAACCAAGCTATTTAAGGTAACAAGATGATAGATATTTTAGCTGAGACCTCTCTGGAGACAAAATCTCAAGATAAGTGCTCCCCAGGTGCTAGACTCAGAAGTGATCCTTTCATCTGCAGCTATCTAGTGCGTGCTTTGGCTGTTTGAGAAGATATTAAAAATATGTTGAACACAGATACCCAGTGTGACCATCAAGCTTCTGTCTGCTCTGAGATATCTCAGTATATGCCTCTGGCAGACATGTTCTTCCCCATAATCAAAGGCCTAAAGGAATTTAGGGATGAAAGAAATTGTTCGTATTTTTTGAAAAAAGTCTTTGAATCTTGGTCTTTCATCCACTGCTTTGGAAGGATGATATCTCAAGGTAGTAGGTATTCAGGGGTTAAATGTTGAATCTGTTCATTCAAAGATAAGACAGATAAGAATCCAAAAGCTGTGTAACAACAGCTTTGGAGTAGAGAACAATCATCATCCTTGGCCTTGTCACTAATAATTTCCCGAGCACAGTTTGGCCAGGATCCATTATCAAAAAGCTGTTTTGTTACACTGAAAACTTTGTTATGGAAAAAAAATAAAAGAAACACCTTATACATAACCCCAGGAAGTTATTGTTACTACAGTTCAAATCTTAGCAGATTAACCCAAGAATCATTATTAGTCCATGTTTACACATCAGAAAATAAAATCAAGAAACGAATACTAATATCTGTATAAAATCTCAATAATAATGCAGAAAGAATTTATATGCATGCACTATTTTCTGTTTCTTTGTCTAATATTACGGCCATGCTTTCAGGACTCCTCTGGATCCTAAGACTCAGGGTAGTACTGGAGGTACATCTCATTATTGGTCAATCTAACCCTAAAATGAAACATTTACAATATCTAAATAATTGTATGAACAGATATGAGTATGAAAACATAATAGATAGCATATTGCATGTATTTTGAGACTCTCGATGTGCAATGTTAAGTTTCAGGAAAGATAAAAGAATTGCCAAAACTTCCTGAGGAGACAACATTAAGCATAGTTTGATTTCTGGTGTACTCTGGATTTCAGTCCTTTGTGGACTTGATCAGTCTTCAACTCTGTGCATCGGTTTTGCTCAGCTCTCATTTCCTGTGCCCTGATGATGCCTGCATTTGCAGGTTTTTTATTCAGCTTCATCAACTGGAGTATGGGATTATGTGCTAGATATACTGTGCTACTGCTGAGATTATATTTATTCATAGAATTTTACTTTCTGACTATTTGCATGAAGAATCACTTTTAATTTTGAAAACCTGCAGTTTGAGTGAGCTGACAGGATATAAGATGCAAGGACAGAGGGCAGTAATATTATCACAAGGGATCTCAATGACTTCAGAAAGGACTGTAGCAGGGTTAGGAATGGCATAATATGCATCAGCCTAAGTAGATAATAGCCAGAAAGAACAGGGAATGACTGAAAAAAGCCAAGGGAGTGTAAAATTCAAGTCAAGACTTAAGATATCTCTTGGCCAGGACTGAAACTCAGGGCAAGAGCTTGCACTAACTCTTCCATTTTTTAACGAAAAAAATGCAAATTATTTTACTGAAATACTTAAGTTTTTTATTTTCTGATCATATGCTTGTTAAAAAGCATGGTGTTGACATTTTGACTTTAAATTTTGTCTTAAAAGAATCAGAACATAAAAAGAGACAAAAAAACCACAAACAAACAAACAAAAAAGCAACCAACCTGTCCCAGAACTAGAGTTCCATGAGTCTTGGGGTGAAGATTTCTGTCTTCTCACTCAGTGGCGTCCCTAGTTTGAAGAAGTATGTCACTTCTCACTTGCTTGTCCATGGCTGTGGGGATTATCTGTCTCATAGTTTGCAAACGAGTTCTGGGAATGTCTAGTGTATGCAGAAGATTCACAGGGAGTTGTGGAGGTGATCCAGCCTTGGGTACCTTTTCACCACAATGGCTAAATTGTGAAATCAGGAAATCTCTTCTTAACGCTCTACATCTACTCAGATGTGTCACATATATTTTATGACAGCTGTTTATTTTCTGACTCCTGTCATAATCTAAGATGGTAAGAGTCTGTCTAATGTATTGTTCTTTTTTTTTTTTTTTGATATATGTGTTTAAGCACAAACATGTTCAATTCACCTCAAAGGGTGCAATAAAAATTATCTGATCTACTGATGTCACACATATCATGGAAAGGTGATGTTTGTGTCTTACCCTCTGTCTATCCCATAGTGGCAGTGACAACAGCAAGTCCAACTCTTCTATGTTACATTATTCCACTTCTGTATCTTCCTTGCTATTGAGGACAGCAATATTCAAATTACCTAATATGAAAGAGATGAAAGTAGGGAAAGAGTTCCCTGATAGCTATGAGCTGCTTCTGAACCTGTAGAGTACACAGTATGGGGCTTTTGGGAATCACTAGCTAGAGTAGGACCCAACTGGGTAGAACCAGAAAGAGTGTAATTTTGTGTGTGTAGCAGTTTTCTATGCATAGCAATCAAGTGAGACCTTTTGATCTTGCCTATTCCATCACTAAGGGTACATCAATAGTAAAAAAGGCATTTAAGGATAAGAGAATTATGTCTGTGTGGTAGTAAATATGTAATTATGTCATACCTCCAAGCAAAATTATGCAGTCTCTAAAAGCAAAGAACACTAAATATATTTGGAAAATATATTTGTGACAAGAATAGCTCTACAGTAGGACAAGTCCAAAAATACTGTACTATAACAGCTTGAATCTTGCCCTCATTTTTCACATAGTTATAGCAAAGCAGTACAAAATTTAAAATAGGTCTCAAGAGATGTACAGGTTCTGGAGTGCAACTTAAACAGAGTCTATCTTACATCAAAAAAAATTGAAATATTGCTAGCACACAGAAACCATCTCTCCAAGGTATAGCTATCTATTCTGCATGTCAGCCTGGTGACCACAATGAATGGCTATTGTTCCATTTGTCACTTGTCTTATTATTTAGGGTCTTGGAATCAAATGAAAGTAGATATACCACTCCATCCTTGGTTTCTCAGTAGTTATAGAAGAACTATATTTTATTTAAAAATCCAATCAAATAATTGGTTCCTGAAAATAGTAGAAATTAGAAGTGTATATGTTTTATTAGAAATTATCATCCTTTTTTATCATGCAGAGGCAATTGATTATTTTCACCAGTGCAGCCAATTTGTTCTTGGCCTAGGGACTAAGAGAAGGCAAGGACAAAGCAAAGCTATTTTTAGCACTAGTGGCACACAGTTGCCAATGAACTTCACTGACCTTCTAAAAGTTTAACTAATTTGCATCACGGACATACTGGATCAATCAAGCAATATGAAGGCTGAAAACATAAGACATCTGACTATACCTCATTTACAAGAAAAAAAAAATCTCACAGTTCTGTTCAACTACATTCTGTTTGCTTTGAGCTGCTGAATATACCAGAGATAGTCAGACCTAAACTATCTTTGTATCTCAAATCGATAATAGATTATTTTTACTTTGTGGGACTATTGTAACGTGGTTACATGTATTGCAATTCTAAAAGGCTTATGTTATGTTATGGAGTCTTTGTCTCTTTTGTCATCACTTCCAGAAGCTGGACCATTTGGGGAAAAATCAGGAAATTCAAAATACCTGAGAAAAAGACAATTCCATATTGGGAGCTAGCAACATTGCAAGCAAGCACTCTCTGAGCAAGCACCTAAGATGGATCAACATTTAAAAAAAAGTAACATGTTTGAGATGCCCTTTCCTCAGAGTTCCATCTGCTCCCTGATGGTGGGAAAGTCAAGTTTGGAAGCAACTCTACCTGTAGAGCTGCTTGCAGAAGAGCTCTCCCTGGCAGCACTGGATACAGAACTTAACCAGCGCAGGTTAGCATCTAGAAGGCTGCAAGTATCCACTCATTTAACAAAATAAAACCACTGTTTATTTCAGCTTTGGTTGAGGGGTTCTTTTTATTTATATTGTTTGTTTGGTTGGGGTTTTCTAATTAGTATTTGTTTCTGCATTTGTTTGTCTGTACAGTCCCATTAAAAACTAATAAATGCTGATAAATACTACTTTAAATATGCATTTAAATACGTGAATGAAGTTCTTTCCAATTATTCAGGAGAGGAATACTCCTAAGAAAATCACTATCTAGGGATAAATAAAAGTAAATGTGTGATGTAAAAGAAGGGAGTAGGAATAGGAAATTCCCAGAAGGGGAAAAAAATGGAATAGAGAAACAAAATAATAGATGGAGATACAGAGGAATTTGAAGTATTAGCAAATCAGTACTGTGTTGGAAAACCTCATGCGTTGCTATAGAAGAAAATGAAATAACTACAGTGTACTATATATAGTTTCAGAATGAAAATTCAAGATAATATTTTTTTTTCTTAAGAACATTACATTTACATTTTATGTCTTATGAATCAGCTCTTAAAACCCTGGAAGCAAAAAGTCTGGCATCTGCACATAGCCAGGATTCACAAAGAATCAGAGGTTGAATAATAGCCCGTAGATTGAGGAAAGTGATTGTCTTCCTTTATTTAGCACTCACTAGACAACATCTAGAATATTGTACTGCATTTTGGACTTCCAATACAGAAAAGATGTGAAGAAACTGGAGTGAGTTCATTGAAGGGCCACCAAGCTGGCTGGGGCTGAAACAGTTGCCTTTTGAGCAGAGGCTGATGGGCTGGATTAGCTTGCATAAGTAACAGCTTTGAGGGGGTAGAGGACTGATTGCAGATGGAACCTGATACGAACAGTGCATGGTGGATGGACGAGCAATGAGCGTAAGTTGAATTTTTCTCTATCATTTGAAGAGCCTACTTAGAGAGGCTACGTAGTCTCCATCCCTGGAGGATTTTCCAGACTTAGATAAACTGACTGGATAAAGCCCTGAGCAAACTGAAGTGATGTCACTGATGACCTCAATGGACTAAAGTTAAGGTCCCTTCCAGCCTGATTATCCTACCTATCCTATCTTTAACTGCTGTATAAGTTGAAAGTAGCATTCTGAAACACTACCCATTTTTTTTTTTGCTTATTTCAATATCACCTTCCAGTTATTCGTTACGTACTCAGCACTTTTCCTTTTTAATGTGTATTAACTGGCAAGAAGTCAGTGTCATGTGTAGCATTACTGAGATACTTTCTTTTATGCAGCAAGAAATCTCTGGCTTCCAGCTGTCTGCTGCAATGAACAGCTGAGTAAGAGGCAAAAAGATGTAGTAATAAACCATGACTTCTAACTTTTTCCTCACCATTTTCATTAAAAATACATAAACAATAGAGCTAAATGACCCACCATTAGAATGATAAATGATATTTCATTCTCAGCATATCTTCTCTACTACTCATGTTAATTTAAACTCCCTCCTTCAAATATTTATCTCATTTTGTTTAAAGTGTATGAGATGGAATAAAATGTTCATTTGGTCTGATGGCAAATAATAATTCATGAGGTAGAGACAATTTTAATATAATCTAGTGGAGAAGGTCAGAAAATGTAATGTAAACCTATATCTTTATGTTTTTAATATTGAATGGATTTTTATGGTTTGCGTTGGTTTGGTTTTTTTTTTTACATTCATACAACAAATAGAATAAAAATTTCTGACAAAACCTACTTCATTTTTTGATTTCCACAGGGTGTTTTTTTGGCACTATTTAATTTAGTAGCGTAGAAATAGCCTTAATAGGTTGTTTGGCTGGGCCTGAACTAACCGAAGATTTTCCTCTGGCACACCTCTGGAATAACTTGACATGCAATTGTACTGAGGTTTAGTGAATATACATTTCAGACAGAGTATGTTTGAGAGTTGAATGAAGATAGACAGGGTGAATATACAGTGCCATTACACAGACTGTAGAGAAAGCACCTATCAGGGTGGACATCTGATGAAGAAAAACAAAAGCAGAGATTGTTCCTTTTGGATGTGAAACTCAGCATCTCTGATTTCATATCATTTGAAGGATATAATGAGACACTTACAAAAAATACTGTGGGTTTCTTATGAGATAAAGCAAACATTCTTCAGCTTATGTTTAGTTTTTATATTCTATGACTTTGTTTAGCTTTTCTGTCTTCAATCATCTCACTACTCACCTCCTCAAAAGGTTTTTTTCTGAGGAGGGTTTTTTTTTGATGGATATAGTGTCCTGGAGAAAAATTATGTGAAATATGCACAGTTCCTGTAACTTGTTAATGGGTCCCACTGAACCAGTAAAGCTTTGGAAATACATCTTTAAAATGCCGAATTTTAAAAAAGATAATTATGCTGATATGAATTACTACATTATGAGTCAATTCTATGAAATAGAAAAGGGGATAATGAGACAAGTGCTGAAGCATATTTGTTTCTATCTATGGGAATCAAATAGAAATGGAGCAATGTGATGTCCTACCCTTACCAAGCTTTATATCATCTACCTTTAGGCAAAAGAAAATAGTAAAATATGTAATAATATTTTTAACAGATCATATCATAGAAAAGTGTTCATATTAGCTCCATAGGCTGATGTAACTTGCCTAAAGTATTTGGCCTACTGCGTTTGGGAATTTTGTACTATAGTATTGGACATTTGTTTACCTTAATTGCTTTACAATACTTTTACAACAATACTATTTTTCCATCTATTTTAATGTTTTTGAACCTTTCTTCTACTTCTGTGTACGCATAAAATATTAATGATTTCAGTTTTTAATCACAGCAAAGTTTCAAAAGTGAAGTCCTGTATTTGTCAGTCATCAGATATGTCCTCAAGGATTTGTCATCTTCAGTGTCAACTTGATGAGAAGAATTTAATGTTAGTCAAGTATTTGGAATTGGAGGTTGTAGCAGAGAATGAGTGAAGCTGCAGCACATTTCCCCTCATTATCCAAAGTTTTCAGGTGGCTCTCACAATTTTCAGATAATCACAGCTCTACTGTTATGCTGCTGTTGTAAGTCAGTATCATCACCTGCTTCTCTCTCTTTCAAATGGGAAAGCACACAAATATTCACACTAACTCACAAAATACACTGTGGCTTTGGATTGTTTTTTGTTGCAGTTTTATTTATTTTCCTTTTTTTCTCCGGCTTGATGAGAGTAGCAAACACCATCTGGTGCTAATCGCCACTCTAACTAACAAACCAGTACAGTGCCAAGACAGACCTTCTATTTAAACAAATACTTTGGCAGTAAAACCAGACCAATACAGAGTACCTTGTCATACCACGAGTACCAGTACTCCGAACGTGACTGTTGGGTGGGGTTTTTTTTAATAAAATGAATGAAAGACATACATTCTTTGACCTAAAGTGAATTAGAATTTTATTAAAACCTTAGAGCTGAGCTCTCCTTCTCATTCCACCAGAATCATCCAAGAGTGATTGAACAGATTACAACAGAAACAGCATCACTACTTGTCTTTAAGGAAAGGCTTATGATTCTATGGTTCAGCAAGATGCTGAACTGGGAAACGAGAATTAATTTCTAATCCTACTTCTGCAGCTGATCTCCTCCACACTTCTTTACTCATATCATCTGAAGGATAGATTCAATTGCTAGATTATGCAATTTTACAGTTAAAACACAGAACTCTTGCTTAATAAAGGTGTAATTTCCATCTATATTTAGTGATGTTTACTCAATTATAGCAAAATCTTTAGCTGAATTTTCTCTATGAAAGTATTAAACAGTAATTTTACAGTAATAAAAGTAATTTTGAGAAAAACATTGCAAACTGCCATTCTGTAAGGCTAAAAATGATAAATTAATCAACTCCGCTCATCAAAATTTTGTGATTTGAAGGTAAGTGAATGTAACATAATGTTTCATGATTTTTAAGCATGGAGTTTTTGTTACTTCCTTGGGTTATTTTTTGTTTTGTTTAGGGTTTTTTTTTATTTTACCTCTTGATTTCTAAGCTTCCTGAGTGAAAAGAGGCCATATTTGCAAAATTGTATAAATATTTTAAAAAATATTCATAATGTAAGTTGAAAGTGAAAAATGTGAACAGGATATTTATTGAAAAAAATAGAGGAGAAAAAAAACATAACATTGTACTTTATTAAAAAAATACATGAGTACAGTGAAAGATTAGATAATGAATTCACTTTAGGACTACTTGTCTATGAAAAACAGTTAAGATATCTCCTACATTAACTAGATAGTTTAGTAATTTTAGCTTCTGAAGAAATATAATGTTGTTTTATTTTTCTGGAACAAAATATATAACATTTTTGCCAAATACACTTTTTTTCTTCAGGATATCATTAAAATGATGCATCTGTTTAGCATGACCTCTAATGATAATACTTGAACTCAGGTGTTCTGAATCAGTCTATAGATCCATCTTTATTCATCTTATTTTAACATATGCATATGTCCAATTGAGTCTGATGAAACTGAAATACATGCTTATGTTAAGCATATTGTCTTTCTGAATTGTCCCATAAAGAGGAGCATCTGTTTCTTTGCTCTATTTCTTAATTATTTTATCACTCACTTCTTTACTTCAATTTTCTCTGTGAAGAAAGGAATAATTTATTATCCATCGTTGATTATATATATATGTCTTAGAAGACTATGTAATTAGGTGGATTTGAGTACTATAAAATTTCAAGTGTTGATATGTCTGAGGATAGCAGAGTAAGTCTTATTTCTCTTCTATACTATTCCTGGAGTCTAGCCCAGTATTCTTCAAAGGGTATGTATTTAGCCTGAGAAATATTCACAAGATCTTGAAAACCACTAAGGAATAACTCTAGAAAAAGTCAAAGTACATAGTACTTAGGCATATAGTGCGCTGGAATCCAAAATCTGTAGACAGTTACTATGGTCTTTGCTAGAAAATACAATGGGCTTTGTAGCATTCTGCTCCCTGAGGGCAGGAACTGTAGCACAGCTTTGTAGTCATTTAGCTAAACTCTCACCCTGCTGCAATCAAGCCCTGGAGTATTTAAAAGTGCCTGAACATCACCTTGAAGATGATTAGTTGATGAAGGCCAAAATAATTTCTGGAAGAATACTAACAATTAAATAGTATGAACTATTTTGAAACAATGTTTAAAACATGCATATCTCTCTACTTTACTAGTATAGCAATGGACATATGCTGAGAACGGATCCATAAAATCCAGCCAGTAAACTGAGTGTTACTTGAACTTAGTGAAGAGGAAATACCAAGGAAAAAGGTAACATAGCTAACCAGCCTCGATTACCAAAGTGCCTGACTCACACTGGACTTCAAAGAAGCTTCTTCCTGGAATGACAAGCAAGAGCTCAACATTCCTACAAAGCCATGGGCCCTGTTAATCCAAAGACAAAATGTTACAGCACTTATCCAGGAGGTCAATTCTACTGCAAATTTTCTTCTTGTGTGAAAGACATTAACCCATATTTAGGTTCCAGAAGTTATAAAATATATACCAAAGTGTGTTTATTTTTGTCTTACTTGAAATTGAATTTGCATAAATAAAGTTCATTTGGAGAAGAAGGGGAAAAAAAGAAAAGAGAAATGCATAATATAACTTATTATTAGGATAATTACTAGAGAAATAGGAAGTGAAAGTTCAAGTTAGACATAAACCAGGAGATTTGAAATTGTGTCTTCTATTCTATAGTAATGTCCTAAACCCTAATTTAGTGTGATGAAAACTGACAGTGATACAACATTTTGTAAATTTCATTGAGCTTCTCAAGTACCAAACCACTGCTGATGTACTTTAGTAGGACACCTGAAATATTTGAAACTTGACAAAAGCCAAAGATCGTGGTCTTTCTATGTAATCCCATGTTTTAACTTCCCTCAAGATATAAACTTTTGAAGTCTTACACGGCTCCTCACTGATCTGAAAACGTCATTTTCGCATTGAGTATTATCTTTTGGCTATCCCTATCCTACTATTCTTTAGTGATGCTGCATCTGGGCTATCAGGTGACTCTATCCACGCTTAGTAGGAATCCACTGTGTTATTCTTCTAGCTTGCTAACAGTGCTGTTCTCCTGAATGTACTGTAAAAGATATACTGCCATCCAGTGCTGTCTATTCTGCCCTTTGGTAATCACTCTCTGCACTTTTCACAACAAAGACTCTGTGTGTCTCCATTCTGTTTTTAATACCTGTCTTGCTCTATTTCTATACTTGAAATTACTTCTTTTATTATTTTTCCTCTGTTATCCTTGTCATCTCTGCTTTTTATCTTGAATTACTCTGCTGAGCTCTCATCTTCACAGTTCATTTTCCTTTGACTCTGCATGGGTAGAAGTCCCACCGATCATCCAGCAGTGACCTGGGATTAGAGAGTGAGGCTAGCATATCTCTGCTAGTCTGCCACTGAAGTAAACCATATTTATCTTCCAACAGTCATCAGGAAAAGCATTTTTTAAGATATTACTTTTATCTTCATAAAGATTGAACTAAATTACATTGCTAAGTTCTACAAATTAATCTAGAAAGTACTTCTGAGTTTATATTCCTTCAGGTCCAAATTTCAATGTTAAAATTCATTCTCCACTCATTTATTTGAACTTTTTTCTACTTTTCTAAATTTATTATCCTCTGGTTCTCATTGTAGTCTCTGAAAAACAGATAAATTTACTGAGCATTTGAAGAGTAGGCATTAAAAAGAAACATGAGAATGAGCAATGGATTCTTTAATGGGTTTTGTATATTCATGGAATATATGTGAAGGGGGAGGGAAAAAAATAAAACCCCAAATACCTGCATTGACACTGTAAATGGATTCCACAAATCAAATGCTTGTGTACCTCCCTTCTGACCAAAAAATAAAACACTTTTTGCTACTAGGGATAAAGCCAATTGATAAAGCTGAAAACATTTTGAAAGGTTAAAGCTCAAAATCCAGTCACCTTAATGTGACCCAGAGAGAACAGCAGCACATAATCAGCAAAAAGTGAGTTTTGTGACTTTGATTATGCAGACTCTTCAGTTTTCAATGGAATATGAAATGTGATTCAGAAAAATCACTCCATCTTTCATCTCTTCAGTTTAAATAGTAGCTGCTTCTACTTGCATAATAGAATGGAAATTTGACTCCTCCTTGTAATTCTTAGATACTGAAGTTAGCACTTTGCAGATTTTTTCCTGGGTGACTTGTTCAGCAATAAAAGTATGATAGAGTTTGTTATAAGAAAATGGACCTTCACAATTAAATCCAAATACTTTGAGTATTTCTACATCAGCTTGATCTCCTATAGAGATATTTGAATCTGGCCAGTTGCAAATCTGAAATGAAATGTTCGACTACACCCTTGAGCTGCCTGTATTTTGACATCACACCTGTCCTTAATGAGTTTACTATGTGCCCAGTGGAACATATTCTGCCTTACTGGCAGCTGTACGCATATGTAAAATCCATCTTTTTGCCTCTGTTCTATAAAGGTAATTCTTTCTGGCTCATGTAAATCAAATACTGTCCAGAAGAGGTTCACTTGAAATAATGAGGCAATGAAGTCTCAGAGGAGGGAAATTCTGCAGAGTGATAAGGAAGATTTTGAGAAAATTTGCATGCTAACTATCTAAATGCACATTATCTTGGCAGATATTTTGCACAGAAATGAAAAAAAAAATCTGTTACAGGCATAATGCCACTGTAAAAAGGGACAGCAGTAGAGATAGAAAAAAGATGAACTGTAAGAATGCTATAGGTTTACTAAAGGTAGGAAAACGTTGCCAGATTTTCACTGTTCATCCTGCAGATATTGCCTTTATTAAGGACAATATGCTGTCTCTAATAAAGCTCATGAATACATTTTACTTGTAAATATCCAAATTAAAATTATCACCAGTGCTACAAACTGTATTTCTGACTCCATGGTTGTATGCTGTGGTGTAAAGTTGTCTTTTAATAATTTCATCTTTTTATGCCTTATGGCTCAAGTATTCATTTGGTTGCCTGGCCACATTTTGGTTATTTTTCTCACAAACACTCTCTAATGATAAACTCAATAGGAATAGAAAGAAATGCAAGTCATACGCTATTGCAATATCAAATATAAATATTATACTGTGGCTTTTTCATGTTCCCAAAGCCTGCTTCCTGTTAGTAATATGTGAGTCCTTCTCTTCTGAGGCTGTACTTGGAGAAGATCATTGAAACCTTGTCCTTTTACATTAAATAGCTTGGCCTGATCAAAGAGGGCAGAAGATGTTACCATTAGTCGTCTTTGACTTAAGAAAAGAAACCATCTGGGTTTGAATGGAGACTATCTTGAACTTTTTTTATAGAAAAATAGCTTTTTTCCCCTTGTCCATTTTTTTAGAAATTTGATTTTACAGAGTAAGTACCCAATGTACTGAATGACTTTAATAACCATATTTTTTTGTCAGAATGTTTTGGATAAATACATGTGATGACCCTCTGGGCATCTATCAAGTATCAGATTTACTCTCCAGCTAGTGTAATTTTGCATCACCATATTGTTGTTCCTTGACACATTATTATATTAGCTAATATAATAATATTAGCTAGCAAGGATTATTCCAAATGAAAATTTCTGAGGAGGAATGGATTATCTAGAGAATGGTAGTAATAATTCAAATTGATTCAAAAGAGAAATGCTTATTATTGTCAAGGTTGTTTTTTGGTAGTTTTTTGTTTGTTTGTTTGGGATTTTGTTGGTGTGGCTTTTTTTGCTGGTTTGGATTTTTTTCCTTTTTTTTTGGATTTGGTTTTGTTTTTTTCTTTCTGCCTCATCACTCTTTGGAAGTTGTGTAAAATTTCAAATCTCATAGAATCTTCTAGCAAAACTTCATTTTTGTGTTACATGAAAATTCACTACATTAAAATACACATAGTCTTTATTCATATAATAATAATTCACTTTGGAAAGAAAAAATCAAAAAAGAATGCTATAACTGAGAAAAACTCATTATCTGTCCTTCATTGTAGTTGAAAGACATTAAATGACACACAGTGAAGGAATCTAAACAGAATTTAGCACATCCCAGGTGAATTCACATTTAATTTACAGTGACACACAAGCAAAGTCCTTTGGAGGGAAGAGGAAAAGAAAAATTTTCACCTAATTAGCCCACTTAAAAGTGTCAAAAATATATGCCTTTCAAAGTAGTTTTAAGCTTTTACGGAGGTGTTTAATGTTGAAGTGCATCAACAGACACAATGAATTAAAAAGACAAGATCACAGACAAGGAATATACTTCTGTCTTTATCAGCTTGTTCATAAATAATAGCATCTAGACAAATCAATGCAAGTCTTCATGGGTTCCACTGTGTCCATTTTGTTGCTTGCTATACTTCAGTAATCCCTCAATTGCCTGCAGTTCCCCCTTCATTTATCAAATACAGCATACATCTAGCACTCTAACTGAAGAATTTAAGTAATTGGATCTATCTTTGTCAAGATCTTAAATTAGATGTGCGAAATAAAACATATCTGGCAAATGACAAACTGTATTTGGAAGCTCTTAAACTTTGATTAATGGTATTGTTGTGGAAATCAATAAAACTATTATGTTATAGAAGCCTATATTTTCTATTGGCTGTGTGTCTGAGTGATTCAGAGAAAATAACAGAAAAATAATTTAAACTACCTTTGTGCATTTCTTTTTCTCTGGATTCATGCAGTAAATTACTTAAATTATGGTGAAATTTTAAACAGTTTCTGTATTTTTATAACAATTGCATTTCATTAAATAGTATTGTTCTACCTTAATCTCCTTATTTTGAATGTGGAACAGGATAGACATGTGCCTTGGATCTTGGTTTTGCCTGAAAAGTCATTACCAAAATCTACTCTCAACAGACCTTTTACAAAATACCAAATATGGAAATTTTATTGTGTACAGACAATGATAAAACTCTTACTGTGCATAACTTCACAAAGTATGGATAGAAATGTTCTTTGACATATCTGTCAATGGCATTTGAGTGGGTCATCTGCAATTACAGCTCCATGCTTTTCATCTTTAACACTTCTGCTCTCTTTCATTGATGTTTCAGTAGAATGGTTCAGGGTTCTTCTTAAATCTGAAATAATGATACACTTCATACATTGAACTTCAGATCATACTGAAAAAAAGGTCTAGGTTTGTTTTTCCTGCCACATGGAGAATGGATACAAAAACACTAGTCTTCCTTGAGTTTTATGATTAAAAGTAAAGCCTCTCTAACCTCAAAAATAACTTTGTGTTTGTTTTGTTTTTGAAGTTTCTCCTAATCCCCCTCTCAAAAATGTAGCTGCACTGGAGGTAGATTTTGCTAACACCTAGCTGAACACTGTAACAGGAAAAAATAGATTAATCAATGCTAAAATTATATTTGCCTATGTCATTGGATTTTCTATATATGATTGATTACAGTGGTAGATGAAAAAGTGTTGGTACAACAAATTCTTAGGTAATTGGAGAACATGGGCAGTATACCATAACCCTAAGTTTAGTGGCCTAAAAAATGTTTAATGAAAAATTCTTGCTTTGCATTTCCTTCAAAAATTGCAAGGAAATATGAAACATTTACAGTATTTTTTTTTTTTTATGAGTTCTGGTCATTTCATTCATTATGGTATCACATCTTTCCAAAATACATAGCTTCCTATGTAATATAGGACATTAAAAATTAACAGAAAACCCAGCATCTCATTCTGGTCCCTGAACAGTATCTCAGTCAAGACACAAACATCACAGTTATTCATGTTGTCAAATCTTCTCAATACTTTAATGTAACCAAACACACTACAAGAGCATTAGATATTTTAGTTACTTATCTACTTAACAAAGATGAACAATTTATTTACAACATCCTACATATCCGTACACGTATAAAAGATGTTGTAATTTACACGGTATACTGGATGCAAAAGCATCTTATTCCTTTGTTAAAATAAAACACTGAAAAGATTAGTTTCATAATATGACTGTTGAGTAGGCTCTTTATTTTCCAGTGAAACAGACCATGAAGAACTGAAAAAGAAATAATTTTTTTTATTATTTCCTTCGGTGATACAGCAGTCTGGGAATCTCTATGATCAACTCAGTGCTTGTACAGCTGTCTTTCACAAAGCATGATTTATTTTTAATCCCTGCGTGAAAGTGCCTGAGTGGTAGACTTGGTGACTGATTTAATCCGTGAAACAAAACAGTGCAAGATTATTATTGCAAATAAATTCAAAGCTGATCTGCACCTATCTACTACCTGAAAGAAAGAGTCTTCCTAGCTAAATGATATCAAGTAATTTAATGCTTTATATGCTTACCATTAAAGAAGGAAGAGAGTTACTGTGTTGATGGTTTTACTTTTGAATCTGGTAAACGCTTCTCCCTGGGAAATGGATTGTGATGAGTCAACTCACTTGTGTAGGTCAGGAGATAGCCATCAGTGTTAATTTCAGGGGTTTAGTTGGAAGGAAATTACTGGCAATTATTAGAAGTCCAACCCCACTCACAGAACAAACGTCCAATCTGAGACAGAGAGCATCTGTGCTTTGCTAAACTCCTGCAGAATTTCTAGTCTTGTGTAACAGATGTGAATTCTGGCAAGAGGGATGACCAATTCACTCTCTTGCTACACTAGTTGGATTTGATGCTAGTTTTCTTAATTTTATGCTTAATTTCTTAATTATTTTTATTTTCTTAGAAGTAACCTTGTGTTTATGCAGTCAGTTTATAGTATTTTATTGTCTTCCTTTTCCTTTAGCTTAATTACCTTTTGTATCCATTTGCATCCCTACTTTAATTATAGTAAAAAACATATATTCCTTTCTAATTTTACCTTTCAAGAAGAGGTAAGTCTCATACTTATCTTTTCTTCTTCTAAGTAAACGTTTCTTTAACCTGCTCTTTTTATCAGGATTTTCTGTATTTATTGCAGCTCAAATGCGTGATTCTTGAATATTAATTAAACAATACTCCATGCTACACAGATGAGTTGTATTCAGTGTTTTTTGCATTGACTATGTGTATGTTGTTTGCTATATCCTGTTTATTTTCATATCTTCATCAGGTTGGTAGTTTACAACTGCCTTATTACCAGCTAATATTTCCTGGTCTTATTTCTCTTCTGCTTCTACCCAATGAGTCCTGAGTTTCTTATTCGCATCAAGTAGATGACTAGGCATTTTCCACTGAATTTCATTCTTTTTTTTCTATCCCCAAAGATTATCCATCTCTTCAAGAGTAATATTTCAATTCTTTCATGTCTTGCTCGTGTCTTCCAGTTTCACGTTATAAATTAAGTACATTATCATACTTTCTGAATCAAGAAGGCTAACAAAAATTTTAATATTAATATGATCAGTCCCAAGACAGATTCTTTAGCAGTTCATCAAATCATTATTTCTCTGGTGTGATAACATCGTGCCTACATAAATATATTTATTATGATCTCCTGCTAAAAGTCTCAATAGTTTTGTAATACATTTATTTTAGTATAGTGTGAGGCAGATTAAGCTACACTCTCTGAACTATAGTCAAATATTACACAGATCCATAAATATAGTTCTATTTCCTTTAGCCATTCTGGTTTTTGCCCTGTGTTCAAAATTATAATCTTTGTTGATATCTGAAACAAAGAATTTATGTCTTTTTAAAGCAAAACCTAGATTATCTGCAATCTCAATGTTGTCCCTACAGCATATATATCTCATTACTTTTAAGGTCTGAAAAATCTTATTTCTCTTGCTTTAATCATCTTTTAAAAAACTTCTTTCAATAGAGTTTATGAATCTCTTAAATGGTAGTCTCATTTCCTGCATGGTTTGATACAATGTGAATCATTCATTTTGATAAGTAAAGAAACTTGTTGTGATTTACACCTCATAGAGAAATTTTTGTCAAGATCAAGCTGACACTGTTATGTCTGTTTCCTTGGTTCTTCTTTGCTGCATACATATCAAAGTTCTCCTCTATTCCTTCTATGGATATGAATATGAAAAAAATTCCTCTGCATTAGACTGTAAAACACAGAAATGTTATGTCCTGTGTGGTACTCCTATACTTGAAGTGGAAGATGTTCAGTTCTATTATGAACACATTACTTTCCTCCATTCAAGGAATTAAAATGAATAATGTTCCAAGACTTTAACAGATCGTAAATACCCTTTGCACTCATCCTAATGTAGGAACAACAGGAATATAGTGATCAATATCCATTTAAGCACAATTTTTAATCCCCATCAGACCATCTCTGACTATATATCTCAAAAATAAGTCTAAAACCATAAGAAATAAATAAAATGAAATAAATATTTTTGGGAAACAAATAAACAAAACCAACCCCTCAACATTTTGGTAATTATACAAAGAAAAATATATGGTCATATGTATGTTATTATTACACATTAGTCAATATATTAGGTTCCATAGTAATATATATGATGAGATCATGGTATTTTTTGCACTCTGTATTTTAATATTTCATTTTAAGGTTATCTGGGTCAGAAAACTCTCAGCAATGTGCTTGTTATTGTCTCCATATGTGATTAATGGCTCATTTTAAATATGCCAGCAGCATGATTCTATCACCAGTGGCATAAGATATATCAGAATATTTTAATATTATACACTCTGATATTTTTGCTGTGTTGAAAGCTGATATTCATTTTTTAACACAGAGCACAGCAGAATAAGGTTTTCTAAATTACACTATGTCATTAATATAGCTAACTTAACTAAATTATTAGGTAAAAACCTATGTAAACAAACAATTGAACTCTATACATCAAGGATGTGATTTAAACTTAAAATGAGAGAAATCTCTTCCTGTATGTTAAATACAAATAATTGACCAAAAAGAGAACACACACTCTCTGTATGTTCAAACCAAGGGTTGTAAAATAAAATTTGTAAGTGGGAAGTTGGAACCTAGGTTAATAGTCTGATTTTCAAAAATGGAGCTGTCAGTGACTCCCACTGCTTCTCTAAGAGGAACCGTGAAAGTGTAAGTTGAAAATCTCCCCCCGTAAAGATGATGACCCACTATAAAGTGAATAGTGGAGATATTAATCACTGACTCAGCACATCTTTGTGCCAAATTTCAAATGACCACCATCATCAACACACAGTCATCCACATTTGCACTGGAGCCTATCTTTTTGTGTTTACACCATTATTGAAAAGTAGATCTTTTCTTTGTTCAATGGACATGTCATATAGAGTGGTTCTAAAGAGATATGCAACAGACTCTGGAATTTAGAGACACCTCTTATGGTAAGATGACCAAACCAATATTATAAATTATCTAATAATAGACTTCTTATTGTAGCTCACTAAATATGATTTTGTCATTACTACTAAACATGACATTCCTACTAGAAAAATGTGTTGCATTGACAATTTGGGGACTCAGGACTTGTTTGGGCTTGCATTGGCCAGAGATGATTTTCACTTCGTTTAGAAACTTCCTAATGGCCAAGAGACTCTTGTCTTGTCTGAGGTTACTGTCTCTGACTATCAAATATGGTAAAGTTCTGACAGATCCAGGTCATCACTTTGTAACAAGTAGTAGATTTTATGTTAATTGGAGTTGGTGGAGAGTATTGTGCAACAAATTGTATAGTCAAACTGTAGCTAGGGAGGACTGACCAGAAAGCAGGCTGTAATAAGAAAGGGCATAACAAGATCTCTTAGCAGATTCTGAGACTGAGGAGCAAAGGACTCCCACCATGAGAATCCCTCCTACCAAGTGAAGAACTCAGGACACTGAAGACTCACTGTGATAACCCATCACCTCTCTATTTGGGAAAGACTGTGACCATTGACCATGAAATCCAGAGAAACATTGAAAGGATAAGCATAAGTATTAGGGGAAAAGGGTAGCTATTAGGAAGGGGTTTCTTTTTGTAATAACTTCTACTTCAAGGATATTATTATTAATGAATCTTTTTGTATTAATTTGAACTCTGAGTGTTAAAATTACTATAATTAGACTAAGAAAAACTCTTTCTCGTGTTTTGATTCAATTGTTAAGATTTTAATTAGTCTGGCAATAAATTCCTGGCTTCGTGTGTACGCGGCTTGTTCCCTTAGCCTGTTAACAAGATTATAAGTGTAACAGTGATTACTAGGCAGAAGTCCAAGATTTTTGCTAACGAAAGAACTATGCATAGCATGGAATATACAGAATTTTCCTCAGGATCAAGCTGATAATTAGTTAGAAGAAGGCCAGTTATGACTGTTACTTAATTCCTCTTTCTTTTTGTGTATACTTACACCTGATAATTACATTGCCATCTAAGACTATCTAAGGTAGGCTCTCACTGAGAAATATAATTTATATATTTTTAATTAGTTTCTTTTATCTCCTAACAGTAAGATGGATTTCCAAGTTTTTGATAGCCTGAATGAAATGGAAATTGTGCACACACTACAAACATGTCATGCAACTCGATTAAACAATCTGCATTTCAGTAAACTGGAAGTGAAGGAAAGCATCAATATAGAGAACTCCTTGCAGAGACAGCAAAAGCCTGTGAAAGAGTATATAAAGTTTATTTTCTTGTTTTCTGATGAAGGAAAAATGAAGGAATTAGAGGAGATGTGGAAAAAACTGAGATGATGGGACTAGATCAAAGGGGAATGAGAATAGTAAGGAATAGTTAAACTTATGGATAGAAGAATATGACAGGTAAAATAAATGGAAGTCTTCCTGTGACTAAAGTACAATAGTGACAGGCGAAGGAACTGACATATTAGATGGTGATATTAAGTTCATGGAAAAGTCAACAAATACCATGAGACTGAAGAATGGTTGTCAAGAACTGTGGATGATGGAGTTACACTAAACGTAGATATAATGATACTCGACATGGAATATAGCAGAAACAAAGAGGAGATACTATTAAGAATAAAAGCCAAACTAGTCAACACAGCATTTCCTCATAGATCCTTGTCCTTGGTTCAGCTAGGATGAGGTTAATTTTCATAAGAACCTGGGAGGGACCACAATCAGGATAGTCAACCAACCAAACCAATAGGATATTCACTACCAATTTGATGTCATGCCTGCTATACGAGGGGTGAAGGGGCAAACCATGATGAGGAGCCATGTTGTATATTACCAGCTTTATATATTATTTCATTAGTATTATTGTTATTGCTGTTGTTTATTCTCTTTGTGTTGTTCTATTAAACTCATGTCAGCTTGTGCAGTTTTACCTTTTTCTCCCTATTCTCCTTCCCATCCCACTGTGGTGGTGGGAGGAGTGAGTGAGTAGCTGCATGGCACTTAGTTGCTGGCTGGGGTTAAATCATGACAATCCTTCATAATAGGAGCAAGTACAGAAAAGAAGTACCTTTTGTGGCTAGTAAATCTGATTTCAGTAAACTTTACTGCATTAATGCAAAAAAGGATATAGACACTCAAGAGGCTTAACAGCAGAATGTTTGCTGTATGAATTAACTCTATTGATAAAAAAAAGGAAGAACTGGAAAGTTAAGAAATAAGCATGGCTACAAAATAATGCACAGAACTGTTCAGAATTCATTATTAGAGTATTAATAAGGGGGCTGGAAGAAGATGTGTGAATAGAATAAGCTACTGGTGAAAGTTAATCAGTCTGGTAACACAAAAATCTGAGGATAAACAGTGTTGAAGAGTACAAGAGGTGAGTTATGGCTAAAAATCAGAGAAGAAAATAGGGGCAAGGAGCAATGAGACTAGATGGACATTTGAGACATCCATATGAATGTGAAAATAAGCATGGAAGATTAGATCCTTCACTCACACGTTTTCCCTTGAAGTGAAAGTCCTTCCACATCTTAGCTTTGTTGGGTGAAAGAAATGCTTCTCCTTGCAAAACTCTAGCAAACAAAGCAAGCAGAAATTTGCTAGGAGTAGGGTTTTCAATATGATAAAGAGCCAAATGTACACTCAGAGTGCAAAAATGCAACCAATCTGGGGAAATTAGTTCAAACAATATCTACTCATTGGAGATCTCAAAGGTCGATGGTAGCAAATATGCAAACTAATGTCCAAATTCCTAATAATACATACACAAAGATGTCCTATTCATAAACTCAAGAGTCTTGTGTGACAGAAAGTAAATTCAGGAACATGGATGTACAGATATGCGTACTTTGGTATTGTGTTTCTTAAAAGTACTTGTTGGTAAAATAAAGTTTCAATTGAGAACAAAGAAGCATAGTTTTTTTTTTAGTCTTTTGTAAATTTGACAGCTCTTAATTTCATCAAATAGGGGCTATAACCCCAACAATTTCACTGTCAAAGGTATTTGCCAGAATCTGGAAAATTATCTTATTACAATTGAAAGAAATTCACAGCAAAGATGACTGTAGAAGTCTCTGCAACCATTAGGAAAAGAGAAGGAAAGAGTGCAAAACAGAGAGTGAAAGCCTCACTTTACTCTCATGTGAGTAAAGCGAGGAGAATAATATCTGTCTTTAAGTTCTGTGGTGAGTGAAGTTTTCTTCTCTTTCTCTACCTCTCTCTCTCCCCGTCTTCTTTATCTATTTGCCAATCCCATACTTTCATTAAAAACTTCCTTTAATTCTTATGGAGTAATTTTAGATTTATGTGCACTAACTTCTTAATTTGGAAGCTCTTTCTGGGGTACTACCAACAAAGAATTAAAAATTCCCATTAATCCTGGGATGAGTCAAAATAGTGGTAGAAGGCTTCTTCTCCTAGAAATAAAAAAGTAAAAAGTAATTCCAGAGAATCACAAACTGAAATATCTCATCTTCAGGATAGTCACTTCAAGCTGATAGTCTGAGCCAGCACTTGGAAGTACAAAATATGATCCACCGTCCACTTAAAATAATGAAAATATCAGTATCAATAATGAAAAATAATGAAAATATCAGTAGTATCAATCATGATGAAAATACTCTATTGTATTTCCTATTATCAATAAAATATTCAATGTCCTATTAATAATGTCAACATCTGGCTTGCATTTGCAGTTTTAGCTGCTTACAAGTTTTCTACTAAATATGCTGGAATGATTTATTTACTACCTTGTTCAAATCATAATGCACAGATTTACAGGGATTACATTTTTCACCTGCTGAGATATAGCCAACATTGGCTTGGAGTTTATAGAATCATAGAATAGTTTGGGTTGGAAGGGACCTCTGGAGGTCATCTAGTCCAACCCTCCTCCGGTGGGCAGGGACATCCCCAACTAGATCAGGTTTAGTGTCTATTCTAAGCATTATAACAAAAATAGACTAGTTTAGGGACTAGATATGTACATTACCATATGAAAGTACAGAGAGAAAGATAAAATTGTGATGTAATTTTTGAAGTTTAAATAGAGGGATATGGAAGCCTTTTTTTGACCAGATCTGATCAGAAGTAGTAGTTAGATTAAATATTATATCTTCATCAGTAAACTAAAAACAGCCATCCCAAGAAGGAACAAAATTACAAGAAATCTTCCTTTCCTTTGAAATCAAACTCAGTTAAACTGGCACTTACATCCTTTATGAAAAGTGATCTAAATGCCTGGACTAAATTGAAAAGGAAACTAAAAAAACTAAAAAAAAACCCCCAAACATGCAAAACAAATACAGTCAGCTATTGGTACATTGTGAACTTTCTTTCCCATACGAACAAAAATATTCTTCAAAAATATTAATGCAGGGGACTTATTTTATCCCTTGGGAGTTGGCAACAGCTACAGACCTTTTCTTTTTTAGAAAATTTACTTCATCTTTGTGTTGACATGAATAGTCTGAATAAGCATGAGGATGAAATTATCTTTTACACTTCTTTATCTGTTACATCTCGTAACGGAAACTTATATAGTTTATATCCATTTAATTTTATGAATGCTCACATTAGTATAAAAACTCAACTGGGAGAAAGGGAAAGAAAAACCTTTAATTTTCAATGCAAAGGAAGTTTAATACAACAATGTAAGACCTACAGATTTTCATTAGAGAAATCAATGTGCAAGCATTTTCTCACTGACTTCAGTATCTCACATGGGGGTCAATATACCCAGAAACTCTTTTATTTCTGAACTACAGTATTTCCCAAATGCCTCTGATCTGGAGCAAAACCAGCCCATTCAGCACAAATATTAGACTCTTGTGGAATTTTACTCCCAAAAGCAGACAATACAATTTTAATGTATTTCAGCATCAATATCATTGCAAACTAGAAGCACTCTAGACAGTGGATTTAGGAAAAGTTTTGCTCAGTTCTTTCTGAGTGAAACTCACAAAATACTGCTGGCAGTTCAAATCCCAATGTCCTAGCAAATTCCATGTGAAACATGAGCTCCATTCCATCTCAAAATCATAATTTCCACAAGGTTGCCTCCCTTTTCATATATTACAGAGTGAAAAGTAAAAAAAAACTTCAGGGACAGCAGAAGCAGCATGCAGCTAGAGACTGAAAAAAATACACTTGAAAAGGACAAAGTAATATCAGTAGCAGTTCCCTGATATCAAATTGTTGTCTTCACCTGCAAAATGGCGCCATCTTTGTTGTACATAAGCTGCTCTGCCTTTTGGGAACTGTGCTGAGACAGTTTGTTTTATCATCTCAGATAAAGTGAGCAGGAATTTCCCCCTTAACAAACATAATATTGCCAAGTGTTCAAAGACAAGAACTTTGCTTTAGCATGTGCCATAAGACTCTTAACAAAACCATTAATAAGGACAAGCTTAAAATGTTTTCTTGTTGAAATGATTAGTGGACTTGAGTATTCTTTGTAGTAACAAAAAGTAATAGCCTGCTTTAGAATTTTTAGCAGTTATAGGAAGGCTAATGCTTTTAATCTCTTTTACTTTCAACAAAAATATCTTTTAAATAAATATTTTCTTCTTTTAGGATATTAAGGGCATTTCAATAAATTTAGTTTTAAGGTGTCATCCTGAATTGTAGTGGTCATTACTCTGCTACTAGATCAGATTTAAAAGGTTTACAAGATTCATTAGATGTAATGCTTTGACCTGTACTTTCCTTTCTTTTGTCAGTTGAGTCGTTATGAATTGTTTTTAGTGCAATAATACCTTTGCAAATGACTATATTTCAAGTGCAAGTAACATACAGTCATACACCCAAATATCTTACAAACTTCTATTAGCTTATTTTTTGACATATTTTAGCTTCAATGCCAAAGAATAGCATGCAGAAAACAATAAGGAATATACAAATGATGTAGTGAAAAAATATCTCAAGTAATCCAACTTAGCTTTTAGAAAATCTTACAGGAAATTGTGATAAATACAGTAAGCACCAAAAATACATATTTGTTCAGATATTGTTATAGTTATACTGATTATAGTTGCATGTAGGCGGGATCCACTCATCATTCAGATTCAGCTGTAATGAAAGTTGATACAGGTGTGGGACAATGATAAATAATGATGTATATGACAGCGCTCATTGAAATTCTGACAGGAGGAAATTGTAATGTAAGGTAAATATATATATTAGGAATCTCTAGTGCAATATAATGAAACTTACAAACAGGTATTTGTGAAAGTAAATTAATTTCCATTATAGCCTTTATTGATTTTTCATTACAAGAAAGTCATTCCCCCTCCACCTTGCCCCAATATATTTGGAAAGTGAAAATCTCCAGAAACGCTATAAGAATGTGAGAAAATGGAAAGAAACCTGAGTACTAAATATTTATCAGGCAACATGTGAGAGGAAAAAGGTATTTGTTTTCATTGTTAGGCTTAGGAAATTTTCAATATCCATTCAATTATACAAATAATGGAACTAGTCAAAACTAGGGTAATTATCATCAGAGGAGTCAAAGGTAATATAAGGATGTTGGACAACTCACAAAATAAGGACAATTTCACTCAGAGTAATGAATGATAGAATCACAGAATGTTTTGGGTTGGAATGCAACTCTAGAGGTCACTTAATCCAACCCCCCTGCTGTGAGTAGAGGCATCTATAACTAGATCAGGTTGCTCTGAGCCCTGGCCAACATGACCTTTTACAGTTCCAGGGATGGGACTTCTACCACCTCTCTGGGCAAATTGTTCCAGAGCTTCATCACCCTAGTCAGAGTCTATAGAATGAGTGTTGCTGGTGAAAGGCTTTCTAAGGGTTAAAGATAACAACTTTACATACAGTGAGGATATATTCTTTTCTTGTAAAAGCTTTTAAATAATGTTTTGTAAAATTTAAAATATTTCTTAGAAATTTTTTTAAAGGTGGTAATGTTTCAAGGTATATACAGTTGCTAGAAAAATATAGATAATTGTAAATTAGCCTTGTTTACTATTAAATTAAAGAGAGATTTTGTGTGTGCAAAGGTTAATTTCATTTTTTCAAATCTAATACTGTAATATTTGCTGCTTTCTTTATATGTGTGTTGAAAGTACGCAGTTTGTGAACTACATAAAGAAATATAAAACCAAACTGTAATCATGCTGAATAGATGAGACAATACCAACAGCATTTTAATTTTTTCTTAAAACAATACACATGCAATCAGTACAACATTCGTAATGCCAGGCTAGCTTGAGATGAAATAGCCAAAGAAAGGAACTTCATCACAGGGGTTTATAAAATTGGTTAAGCTCCTGATTATTTTCTCATTCTTAAAGGGCCTTGAAATGTTTTCCAGGATTAGCTGCTCCATCTTCACTGGGAATGAGGTGAGAGTAACTGACCTGTAGCTCCCTGAGTCCTCCTCACCCTTCTTGAATTTGGTGAGAAGCTCCTTGCTCCTCCACACAGGTCCTGACTTCATATTTTTTAGACATATTTATTAGAAATTAAACACTATTAACCATCAGTTGCTACAGAGTATCCAAGCTGTGAGCGTGTTTTGAACTTTATGCTTTCTAGAAAACATTTTATTCATCAGGAACATTTAGAAAGTTTTTTTCCAAAAGATCAATTTTGTGAGGGTTTTTTGTGTTTTGTTTTGTTTTGTTTTGAAATAAGATTATTCTGGCCTTGGGAAAAAACTGTTCTCAGCAGTTTAGGCATACTTCCTTCAGGTAGATAAAATAAGTACCTTCACAGAGCTAGATCCATGAAAATCCTATAGAGATAGGTTCTTTATATTAGTTAAGAAATTATGAAGAAACCTAGCAGTTTCTTAAAAGTGGTCTTCAAATGAGATAATGCAGTTGAAGAAGCCTTTGTGCGTGATTCATCTTTTTTTTTCTTGGTATTATGGAATTAAATTCAGTTTGTGCTAGGTGTACAGTGACTCAGAGTCCTGTCTGATTTGGATTCTATTATGCTACTCATTGTCACAGGAAAGAAAATCAGCAGTGAGCCTGCAGGTGCTTTTAAATATGTTTGTTCAGCATGAAGGAGCTGATAAAAAATGCAGTGGTTTCAGTGCTCCTTATATGTTTGTCTTTTGGAAAAGATAGACTGTATCCAATTATAAACTTGCTATGGCATTCGTCTTCAGACAAAGCATGAAAATTTATAATCGCAGCAGTATCAGTGACAGAGTGAGTAGTTTAACCTTTGTACATGCATGTTCTCTTACACCCACACCTCTCAACAACCTTCTGGGTACCAGATGTCTTAATTGTCTGCTGCTATGTATAAAAAACAGTCATAGAAGTGATAAGGAAGAATTGCAGTAGAAGCAGCTCTAGTGAAAAAAATTCTCAAGACTTTTCATATCTATCTTTTTAAGGAGTAGAGTTACTAGGTGACCTGAGAAGAAAGTCTCCCTTTTCTGTCTCATGTATTAATAAGGCTTGTGAAAAAAACCTCTCACAATTCAGCAGACATTTTTTTCCTTTTTCTTCTCTCATATCTGCATCTGTCCTACATAGAAAAGAAATGTTAAACTATTAAAAGTATTTATTTTTTTAAGAGATTTTTCTAGTTACTGCTAGAATTGTCCACATAATTTGCTTGGAAATCTTTGACAGGGAAAATGAACAGTTAGGTTTTAAAATGAGTAGACAAAAAGGGTTGTTATATTTTAATTTTACAGTGATTATGATCAGAATTCAAATATCAAGTGAGTTTTTATGATCACCTTCCCTTTTAAAATGTATGTCATAATGGCATATCAGCTATGAGTTACTGCACAAAGTTAGTATTTGTTAGAATAATGTTTTTTTTGTCTGGGCTGCAGCCTAGAGTCAACATGGGCAGTAAAGGATAGCATCACCTAGAATAATATATGTATCTTGACTACTAGGTCCTCTCCTGGAAGGTGGAAAAAATTCTTTAGAACTTCCTTAGGCAGAAGATAGAATTTAATGCAAAGCAAGATCCTTCACAATAGGTTGAGACGTGAAAGAGAAGCCTCTTTTCTCTCCCTGTTTTTAGAAACAATAAAGTCACAACACCCATTTTGGACAAAAGGACAGTTCCTAAAGTTTGTGTTAGGAAAATCTTATGCATAACTACGTGATTGCATGCCTGTGGCTATTTTCCAACATGGGGAAAACCTTCTGGGTGAAGGAGCTGGCTGTGTAGCCAGCTGCAGATGTTGGTTTGTATTCCCTTCTGACCATCAGGAGTGGACTAGTGGCTAACGTAGCCACATTTGCCACATTTGCACTGATTTTTCCTGAGGCATTCTTTCCATGAGGGTTTTTTTAGAGTTCAAAACACCTGACATAATGAAAGAGTGACGTCTTTGATCAGAGGGCACTAGAAATATGTGTTGCCTTGGGGCACAGGGTGAGGGCATGTTGATGGATTTGAAGGTGCAAGGCCTGCTCATGTAGCAGTAGAATACTGTGCCAGGTGGCATAGCAAGAAGTCATGCATGCATGACACACATGCTGTGTGCTTGGGACAGACTGTGGAACAGCTATTCTGTCAAGTCTGACAACTTTTTTGGGGGAAGATAATAGCTGGCTCACTTCAGGGGTGATCCAAGGTCAAATGAACAGGTGCACACAGGGATTATTAAGAGACCGGGGCCCTAGAGAGGAACAGGGAGCAAGGCAAGAAGACAGTGTGTAAACATAGCCCATATATATACCACTAAGTTAAACACACTAGCTGTACACGGTATTTCTCCATATTGCCAAGTTCTCTGAGAACAAATGCCCTGCTTATGTAGCTTACTGTGGTTATGTGCTCATAACCACAGTATATTCTACTTTATTTTGCTCTGGTTGCAAGGGACCAAGAGTCTATTTAAATGATATTGCATTCATCACCATGCCTCTTTTGTTTAGGAGTGGAGATACAAGATATTGCTCTGAACTTTATTAATTTGATGCAATGTTGCCTATTTGCACATCTATTAACTTTGACTTCATTGTCTCCTAAATGAACTTCTAGTTTAGGTGCTGAACCAATTTTGATTTCTTATGGACCTTCAAAGAAACTTCGGATAACATGAAGAGGAAGGAGACATGGCTAAATTTTCCTTGGACCTGGGTGGAAAAAGTGCAGTATTATGTATTGCTGTTCAGTATTTTCTTGTATTACTCTGTCATAATGTCTGATTTGCTAAAACCAAAGACATTTTTGCCAATATGCTATACATTCATTTCTTGTGGCTTTCTATCAGAACTATGTCTTTTTCTGTACATGTCTGCTTGTCAAGCTCCTCAAGTCTCCAGCAGCTCAAAATGTGACTCTTAGCCGAGAGCCTGAAGGACCTAAGCACAAACTTCTACATTCCTTAGTTCCTCAGAAGGCTCTTATAGTCCTTTTTGTCAAACCATATCTTATGTGTATGGCATTAACACAGAACTGGGCAGCAGAAACAGAAACACTAGATGAAGTTTATTTATGGCTACTTTAAACAAAATCTTCTGGGACACAAATTGGTGTGAATTCAGCCAAGGATGAACTCAAATAATTTACATACCGTTCCTCAGCATCTCTCTTTAGTAAATAAAATAAATCATACCTGGAGAAAAATGTGAACTCATGTTCAATGTGAAACATTGTTAGGAAACTGATATGTTATTGTTAGGAGGAATGAGAGAAATCATCTGTGACTTACTGTCCTTTCTCTTCAGTTTATATCAAAGCCACTTACCTTCCATGGTTGGATGCTTAGCAGAGAAGTGTAGTAGATGCCTCATCCCTGGAAACATTCAAGGTCAGGTTGGACAGGGCTCTGCTTGAAGATGTCCCTGCTCACTGCAGTGCTGTTGAACTAGATGACTTTTGAAGGTCCCTTCCAATCCAAAGCGTTCTATGATTCCGCATACAACTTGTTAAACTGACAGAAATTCATCATTTCCATGGCTTAGCAAGAACAATTTTGCATACGGATAATAAGACAGTATATATTTAAAGGAATCATTAGGGAAACGGCATTGGGACTTCTGAGCTTACTAAACTGATGGTAAAGCCTTGTCTGCACACTGTGGCCTCATTATGCAACCTTAATATGACCTCATTTAAATACCAATATTGCAATTAGATCAGCTAGGAGGACTTTATAGCCACACAGGATTCTTCTCAGCTGCATGAAACTGCATGTGTCCTTCGGTGAAGATTAGACAGCAGGATCAAAGCTAAGGTGTAAATATATACACCTTGACAGCTTTTTGTGATTAAAAAGTCCTGCTGAATCTCATAAGCCTCTGACTCCGTTTATTAAATGGAGGGAAAAAGAGTAAATGACAGACAAAAAAAATTCCCAGCACTAAATACTGTGTTCTGAAATATTTGTCAAATCAAAGCCTTTTTATTTCTGTCTGCTCTCGGTCTATTGTTCATGTTGTTATGGTAATGAACCCCAAATCTAATTTATCTTAATTTTCTATATTTAATTTTTATTTGCCAAGATTGTTGTTAATTATAGATTTTTTTTGTTTCCTTAAATAAGAATCCAGCAACTTACACATACATATATTTATGTTTTAATTAGGGATTTTAGCTTTGTACAAATACATTTCATAGAATGGAAAGTTCCAGTCATTTGTCACTAGTGTAGAGAATTCTTATTGTGCAAAGCCAAACTAAATTTTGGTTGAATGGCTATGCCCTATGGGATAGAGTAAGATATTTAAATGATGAATGCATCGTAGGACTCTGACTAAGCAGGAAATCAAACTTCCTTTTTTTCAGACAAAGATATTGTAGATTGCCATTTGTTTAGCAACAGTTTGCATGTATGAGCCTTGTAAGACATATAAAGACAACAAAGCTATGAATAATCCTTTATTCAGACATAACAAGAGCAGTCACCTAACAGTCTGACATAAAGATAGACTTGATATAATATTTTCCAGTTGAGCAAGAATTAGGTTAAAGTCTTGTCTTAGAAATGTTCTGTTGATTAGGAACAGATTAACCAATATTAGTTATTAGACTTACAGAATAGCATCATCAGAACTGATGATTAACCTTATAATGAAGGGCAGTCTTGCCATATGCAGTAGACATTTTCAAGAATAAAAATGACATACTTCAGGGTTTTGGAGTGCTTGGTTATTCTTAACATTCCTGCATAAATGCACATTCATTATTGAGTTATTTTCTCTTATTTTATGCATTTTCTTGAAAACATTCTCAAAAATAAACTTTGCATCTGATAGCTTAATATTTTAAATCCCATTTGCCCTTGCTATATACTTAAATTCCTGTGAACATTTGTGTTAAGTACTAATAGGTGACTTGGAATGACTTCTTGTTTTGGCTATTTTCACACTACGTAAACTTCTTAACATTCACAGGAAATTATGCATGAGTAAAAATGTATGAGCTACAGTAAAACAAGTGGCATCAAAGCAGGCTAAAGTTCAAGTCTGGTGTACAAAGAATAACCATTTATAATGATAACAGGCCTGTAATAACCTTTTGCCTCTAGTTATTTGTTGCCCTCCATAATAGAGAGGGTGATGTCTATCTTGCACCTCTCAATGTGCAAAGGGCCGGAAGGGTCACATTAAATGCAAAATACTGCTAAAGATGGACCATTATCATTAAAAAACATTTACACAATTTAAATAAAAAAGAGTAGACTAGTATTTAGTTCTTCCCTCCTTTCTTTTATTTTGTCTGAGAGTATATCAGAAGACAGGATGATCAACAGATACATTCTCAAAATGTGCAAAATTTCATCAATCTCTTGTCGTTCTTTCCTATTCCTTTCTAGTTTACCTTCTTAGAATCATGGAATAGTTTGGGTTGAAAGGGACTTTTAAATAACATTTAGTTAAACTCCCCTGCAATGAGCAAGGTATGTTCAACTGGATCAGGTTGCTTACCCTTATTGCTCTCTGAACCAGAACTTGTATTATCTGAAGGCAGGATTTAGAACATATGAGGCTATTTATAGTTTGAACTCTTACATATATATAAAGATATCTCCAACTCTGAAAGTGTGTGGCATCTGAAAGAAGTGGAAAAAATAAAAGTGTTTCTTTTCATACACTGTCTACATTACATTTTAAATTTTTTTTCTACAGTATTTTGTTAGTTCTGCTTATGTCTGTCTTCATGTTTTTTGTCAAAGGGTGTGCTTGGTCTCAGAACTGTCTGTGGACTCTGCAGAGACTCTTCACTTGAAGAAATACAGAAATCTCTCTAGCTGTGTAAAGGACAGCTTAGACGTCATACTGGTAGTTATGTATAGCCTCAGTTAGTTGACCTTACTAGCAAACTGTTTCATTTGCAGCATCGGTGCAAACAGACCTCTTGTAAGAAGACCTGCTTTTATACTTTTCCTAATTTTCATCATGGACAATTGATTTTCATTGCCTTCCTGTCTTCCTTTCCACAGACCTTTCATTGCATCTACCTCTTTGCTGACTGCTTTTCCAGCACGTTTCTGTCCATTACTTTAATGGCTGTGATTTGGTGGAATGGCGTGAGCTCATTTTACCTTTCTTAATTGTCTGGCATCTTGGAGAACTTGCATCTTGCAGTCCATCTCTTGTTCTTACTTTTATCCAGTACGAATAAAAATTCCTATGAAAACCTTTCTGTAGTTCTGCAGTTCTTCATCCACCTTTTTGATTCAGTCTCAGAACTACTATTGTTAGTAATAACAAATCAGCATTTTCACTGTGATTTACATGCATAATACAGTTATTAAAGCCTGTGTTTAACTTCCTCCACTCTGTCAGATGAAGTGGGACAAAAGGCAAAGCTAATTAAAAGAATCTGAAAAGTTCAAGTATGAGATTCATATTAAATATTACAGAAAAACCCAGTCTGCAGTAGGATGTTTATATGTTAATTAGCTAGCACTTTCACTAAAATAAAATGTTCAATAGGATCTCCACAGACATTATAAGCAGAACAGCTGAGTAATACTTATCCTTAATCTAATAAGTCTTTTAATGAAATAATTCTTTGGAATTTATGACACTAATTTTTAAAGTAATATATTCTATTGTTCTACAAAAGTAAGTAACATTATTATTAATTACCAACCCAGCATGTTCATAACACTGAACATACACTTGTGCACTTTAACCTATGACTATGCCATTTTGTTGCAGGAAACCACAGAATCGATGTCTAATATCTCCTCTGTGTGTATAAAAGTTGGTAGGAGGTGACAAGACAAACCAAAACAGCTTCCAAAAGCTTTGATTTAGCTGGTATTTTGTATATATAAACAATCCAGTGCAAAGTGCAGTATCTGTGGACTCATCTAGCTCTGAAGCAAACCAGCAGCTACTCTGGATTCCAGGAATATATATATATATAGAAGTATTCTAATATCACAATAATTTTGTCTGAAGGAAAGCAGAAAATAATTGATCAAGCATTCTTCTTTTAATGTCACGTGTCTTTTTCAGAAGATAGCTGAAGACCTTCTGTGACTGTGAAGTTCTTCAGGCCAAACAGACTGTTTATACAAAAAAAGATGCCTTGAACAGGTCAGCTGATATTCAGAAAAATGAGAGATTTTCTGTTTTGCTGTCTCTTCAGTGACACAAAACTCCACATTTCTGTCTAAATAGGCATGCTTTTTTCAAGGTATGGTAAAGACCTTCATTTTTCCTTTCCAAATAATCTACAACTCAATCCACATCATTAGCTGATCTAGTCTAAATAACACTTATTAGAATGTAACCTGGTTCTGGCATGCACTGCCTCCTCCTTCCCCTCCCCTCCAGACTGATATGATAGCTATTTTCTTGAAAGTGCTGGAATGAGACAATAACAGAGGGTCCAAAGTTATAAATATTTATGATCAATTACTGATCATTAAAAAAATACAATCCTGGGGGCTGGAGAAATCTGTTCTCAAGGACAGCAGCAAGGAATAAGTATCTAATGTGTATAAAATATTCTGTGGTTAATAAAGCTCAGATATAGCATGGAATTTCTTTAACAATGTTGACTAAGAAAGTAAATAGAAGGTGAAACATATGCTGTTTGAATAATTTTATGGATAGCCTTTTCTCAGATATCTCTGGCTGAAATTAGGGAAAGTCCACTCATAAATTATTTTTACTGAGATAAGATCCCTATTGACTGCTTTCAATACACTTTAGCAAGTAAAATGTTTCAGAAATGCTCAGACATATGACCTCTTACCTTGAACATTTTTTTAGAAATACAGAAATTTCTAAGAGGATTTTCTGTGAGACTCAGAATCAAGGGACATTTTGCACAGTTCAGCAGAATATTCACATGGACTTACTTTTACAAGTCAATGTAAATCACCAAATTAAAAAAACACTGGCTTGGAGGAAACATGAATTGTTGCTTTGGGGATGTGGGCAATAAAATAAATGTTCATTTCTCTGTACTTTATGGAACAAGACTGGATTTGTTCTTTGGTCTTACGCAGAAGAGGTCCTGTTTTTTTCCAGTTGCTCACAGATAGGAATGCAAATCCATGATTATCTAAGCAGTGCACTATGAATAGGTTGTGGACACAGTTTGTGGAGCTATGAACCATTTATCACAATTTTCATACAGTCAAAAAGCTGCAAGATAGATGTATACAGATCAAATGTCTGAAAAGAAGATAAGGCAGGCAGAGGAGTATAGTATCCTTCATAAAGTCTTAAATATCTTTTGTAGTTGCTGGGTACACAAATAACTACCATGTGAATTTGTCCTTTACGGCCTTTGCTGACTGATTCTCTTTTACAGTAGGGAGTTCAGATGAGCTGTCCATCAATGTCCTGCCAGTTCAGCCTGATTGCATAATGTAGCCCAACTCGAAGCTGACTTCTTAATCTTAGCAAGCTGTCTTGTAGCAGGTTCAGTCTAGTGTGATGAAACAAAATGGAAATAAATCCAGATTAAAACACACTCAGAATGTAGGAGAATTTGAAGCAGCTGTGTCTTAAAATACATTTCCTGCTCTCTTCTCATCTTCCTCTACTGTCCATAATTATGGATCTGACCGCATTTTTTCCTTTATTGTTTCTGATTTTTATTAATTAATCCATGATACTCTTATGATTTTCAGACAAGTATTTAAAAATTATATCTTTTTACACTAACGTGATTCTTAATGCCTGTTGTACAGTGAACTTAGTGCTCACACTGCAAGCCAGAGAAATAATAATATTTGAAAGAGCTGAAGTATAAATAAAGCCCCTGAAGCATTCCCCATGGTGCATATGCCTAGTGTCAGAAACATGGGCACTTCATAACATGAGTGTTATGAAGTGAAGACTGTAAAAGCTTTATCTTCTTGTTTGCTCAGGGCAAGATAGACACTTAAATCTCTGTATCTAGTCAGTCTTCATCTCTTTGGAAATCTTGTCTGGAAGTTTTTTTCTCCTTTTCTTCAGCACTAACATTTATCGTTGCTATATATAACAAACCTTTATAAATTGAAAACCTTTTTCCTCAAAAGACTGAAAACTTCCTACAGTCAATAACAAAAATATCTGTCATCGCAAATTTTAATTCCAAAAAGTGCAGAATTATGAGCAATTAAAGGCTTGGTTCTCTGACTTGAATAAAGGAGCAGGGAATGTCAGTTTTGGACATATAATATTGGAACAATTTTGACTTTTTTATTATTCTAGTGAAAGTCAGGGAAATATCCAGGCACAATCAAATAATATCCATGAGAGCCTATAAAAACTTCATGAGACACCCACTGTGGATGTGGTATCCTAGCTGATATTTTTGTTTTGATCTAAGCAATAGTTAATTTAACTTTTATATTTGCTGTTGCTTATAATAAATCAAATCCTGCAAAGAAGTGTCTTTAACTTACATTGACCTCAAGGGAATAATTCAATGTCTTGCAGACTGGTATATTTTCTTATAAACACAAAATTCCAAAAGTGAAGCTGAGACATATTGGAGGGAGGAGAAATTGATATTTATAGACGCATACAAGTGGATGCCCAGAGGCATCATGCTCTGAATCAAACAAGACAATGCTTTTTGTGTGACCCTGTTCAGATTGCTTCTCTGGGCATGCCTTTCCTGGCATTAAATTACAAGAAGGACACTGACAAACTGGAAGAAAGTTAGATTAAGTGGAGAAGAAAACTATTGAAAAGATTTCTATAGAGACACAAGTGAAGATAGATTGTTCAATGCTGTTGGAAAAGGTGCAAAGTTTTCTATAATAGAATAACATCAATTTTAGGATGAAAACTAAGCTTTTAATAACAGTCTGTTAAACTAATGGAAGTGCTGTATTGAATTGCTTTAGCAGGACTCATTATAAAAAGCTCAGAATTTGGTGTAAATATATGTTTTCTTTCTAGCAAGTCTATCAGTTGAGGGACTATATATAGAGAGCTATATTATTATTTTGTAATTACTTTTTCAGAAGAAATTTTGAAGTATCTTTTTATGTTGCATTTTTGGCACAAAAATGAATAGGTTACCGCTCTCCATCATTATGACTGAAAAGGAAAATTTAGTTGAATCCTTTACTAAAATACAATTACTTTAAAATCTAAGATGTATAGGAGGTGACATGTACTACTGTAATTTTAAAGTGATGGTTTAATAACAAAGACAGCAAATAGCCTTTCCTGCTATAGGCAAAGAGCCTATGAGAAAATGCAGAAATCTATCTTGACTTCTCTGTCACATCATAATGAATTCACTTAAACTCTTTTTCTATTTTTAAGTTCTTTTTTGTGTCCACTGATGTGTATCTACTATCTACAAATATTTGCTATAAATCTTTAGATGCCATGAGTATAATGCTTAGTTTTCTTCAAGGTAGATCAGAGTTGAAAAGCTCTCTGGGGTTGTTGGGGCTTCTAATTACAGGATGTGAATCAATTCAAATTTTTCCTCTGACAACGCTAGCTATCTCTAATATTCAGGTTCAGATTAGTGTCTTGAGTATTGTTTATTTTTAGACCTAGATTAATACTGGATTAAAATCTGGAATAAGAGGACTGAGAGGCTACTTTGGATCTGCTTGTAAACCCCATAGAAGGTGAACAGATGGGTCACTCTGTAGCTCTATCAGTCAGAGGCATGAAAAAAACCAGACTTCTCTCTCTGTAAAATATGTGACGTCATTTTTACCAGCATTGTGGATTAATGTACAATGTGTAGTATTTGTTCAAATAACGGGGAATTTTGTGCTGTGATCAAGAGGGTGTGGGAAGGACTTGTTGGTAAATCATTTGCCCTTTTCAAACTCATTCAATTCATTGTACCTGAGAAATTCTGAAGAATTTTTTTCTTAAAGGGGAAAAAAAAAGTGTGCAGCTTGCATAATAAGTTTTGAATCACTATCAAGATACTTTCAGTTGCAATAGCACTGATGAAGTCATTCTAACAAGTGAATGACAGGGACACATTTTGGGGGATTCACATGATGCTTCTCTATGTGTTGTCATCAAAATAAAAACAGCAAGAGACAAAATAAAATTGGAAAACAAAGAGTTAAAGGTAACTGAATGAAACAGTAAAAGTGAAAAATAAGAGGGGAATGATTTATATTGGACATGTTCCACAAAGACTTCTTGATTGCTGAGGCTTCAGTTTTATAGAAGTCTCCAAATAGAGCACTGTCTACAGAGAGTTCACATTTAGAAAAGGATAAAAATTTGTGTGGGGTTTTTTTATCCTATAACTTCATACCTAGTGCATCATCCTATTTATAGCAATGGGCATATAAGGCAGATTCCCCAAAAAGGTATCATAGAATCATCAAATGATTAGAAAAGACTTTAAAGATCATAAAGTTCCAGCCCCCCTGCCATGGGCAGGGATACCCTCTGCTAGATCAGGTTACTCAAAGCCCCATACAACTTGGCCTTGAATACTTCCAGGGAGGGAGATTCCACAACTTCTCTGGACAACCAGTTCCAGTATCTCATCACCCTCACAGTGAAGAAATTCTTCCTTTTATCTAATCTAAATCTACTCACTTTTAGTTTAAAACTATTACCTCTCATCCTATCACTACAATCCCTCATAAAGAGTCCTTCTTTTCTAAGTACAGAGCTGCAGCACCCTCATCTATCTCAGGCTGCTGTATCTAACAGATTCTCTAGCAAATACAAAAGTTAATTTTTTAATCTATTATAGAACATAATCCCAAAATGTTTGTATTTCAGTTTAAATTCCATCTCTTGACCTTATTGACTGTGACAGCAGCTTTGTTCCCATATGATTCAGACAAAATCCTTTTCTCCTGTACTGGCACTCTTTATTCTTGTGTCTAGTTCCTGCTGAATCAGCTTCTTACATTATGATCTTTGTACCAATCAAACATGTCTCTGCTCCTCTCTCTGGTCCTATGAACACTTCAGAGAATGCTACTGAAGAAGTCCCCGCTCTCCTCTTCCTGTATTTTTTTCGTCTTCAGAACGTGTTTTTTACTATTTCTTCTTTTGATCTTTGAGGAGCATGGTGAGGGTACAAAAGAGCAGCTGAAACTTTCACTGCAAGTTATTTTTCCCAGGTGTTAAATCTACTTGTCTTGTTAGTAATAAAGCATAAAAGATTATATCAATGTGCCTTCCCCCAGAGCTGAGGCTCTTCTTATTTGGAAAATATTGAGATATATGAATTTCACACTGTTTATCACATAAAAAGCTTCCAGAAATTGAAATCTCTCTGTACACCCTGAACTAGTAACAGCTTTCAGAGAATGAAAATACTAGAACTGTATGTTGCTAGGAAAGTAAAGCATATTCATAAATGAGAATTTGGAAATTTATATCTAAGGAAAGTCACATAAAAATCATATTTGTTACAGAGAAGGTGATTAACTTCATAATAAAATCTGAACTGGTTAAAATGTAGAGTCCTATCTGAAAGACATGCCATAGGACAGCACAAGTCATTAGGTAGTCTTTTGATTCAACATCAAATTTTAGTAGATGTTCGAACTAAAATATACATGTTAAATATTCATTTCTCTTTCTTTGACATGTTAACATATTTTCTAAACTGCTGCATGCTTTTAGAAGATATAATGAAAATCATGTGATCCTCAAAATTCTAATGTAGAAAAATATCATTTACCATTTTTCTTTTGCCTTATTGAGAAATTGTTTCTTAATAAGAAATGCTTTCTTAACAAGAAACTTTTACATATTACATAACAGCTACATAAATTATTATTTTTTTCAAATGGAAAATCAGTTAAGTAAATCTCATCTACACTGTTATCTCCAAATGTTATTACTTTGAGATCCATTAAAGTCTATGAAAATTCTGCATGTCATAACCATGAGCTACTCTTACCAGACAAGTACAACATCCTCGTGGAAAAGATGTGCTCTTTAATGATTTATCCGACTCTTGGTTGCTGCTTACTTTGTTTAAACTCTGTGAGCTGAATGGCAACTATTACCCTGGTCTGATGCAGACATTACATAGCATCATATCTCACCATAAAATGAAAATCAGGCAAATTTGTTGCAAAAATCTTGATGCTATATGAATATGTTTTGGACGTCCACTATTTAAAGAAACACAGACATTCAGATGTGTGTGTTCTGCCGTAAAATATGATGGTATGAAACACTGACCAGAAAAAATTCCTCATTACTACTGACTATTCTGAAATATGAAAAGTGTAAGTCAGAGAGATAAATATAGAAATAAGCAAACAAGACATAGAAGATAGGAGGAGCTAAGTGCTGTTACTACAGAAAGCACTTCAAGAATACTTTTTATTTCAGTTAACTGATCAGTTCTTCAAGATCTTAAAAACAAATTGGTGGTAATAGAAGTCCAAACTGAGGGAAAAGTGTGATATGTACTAGTAAAAGAAAGATTAAAAGTGAAGGATGCATCAAAAAATAGTAGCAACATCAGCTATCAGTGTAAAGATAATTACTCATAGACTTCTGCATTCAGCTATGAACTCATTAAAATTGACCCAGTTCCCGCTTTGCTGTAGTAGTTATCACCTTAGCAATGCTACCACAAGATGACATTAATCCCTCTGAGGAGCTCAGAACTCTCAGTAGACAGCATGCTTCCCCTGTAAATAGCAGTCTTGGATGCAAGCCACATTTTGTTTCTCCCAGAAGAGCTACTTTAAGCATCAGGCCATAGCAGATACTGGACTGGAAACAGTGACGGAGGAAAGAAGACACTCTCAACCCCTCCTGTTCAAGCTCTGACTTTGTTCAGAAACAAATAGTTATTAATGGATTCAGAAAGTCATAGAGAATGATTTTATTGACTTTTGGCAAACTAACTTGTTTGGGAAATTGAGTGGCTTGACCCTAACCTCAGAGATATTTCTGAATTTTATCCATTTACTCTTATAGATAAAGGGCAAAAGTACCTGTCAATCACTATGGCCAAGAATTGAATATGAAGATTCATTGTATGAAGATCTGATCTTCTCTAGATATGGTGGATAATTTAGTGAGAGACTTTAGTGAGGATCCTGAGGGCTCTTTACTGCTGCTGTAGTAAGCTTCTGGAGCCTAAAAGGAATAAGCAGAAGCCAGATATCAAGTTGGTTACACTGGGAAAGTAGTTGATAATGTAGAGGTACAATCACTGAGGATTTCTAAGTCAAACTGGAAGATTTCTTTAAGTCTTTGCAATTTTAGGAGTAGGTGACAGCATTCCTTTTAATTTTGATAGTAGTAACCAGAATAATTTATTGATGAACTAATCAAGTTCATCAATGATGAAGTGCACAATGCAGAAAGAATGAATGCAACAAAAATTAGCAATAATGACCAAATAACAAAATGTGTCTTTTTCCCATCAAAACACTCTGAGAATTAAATGAAATATGTAGATTTTGAACATTTACTGGGTTTTGAACCGAAGTCTGCTATAAGGAAACGTGGCAACTACTTTGATGCCAAATAATAGTCGTGATCTTGTATAACAGAAAAGTTCAAATTACTACAGTTAATTTCATAAAGTATGCTAACATTTACAGAGCTGAAGTAGAAGCAGCTGTGATGGAGGGAGCCACACAGACCAGTTGCTACAGTAAACCCATGCCTGTAAACAACAAGACAGAACTGAGACAAGAAAGTGAAGAGTACAAGTAATTGTTAGGGTATTTGTAAAGAGGAAATTATCAATTGTGGAGGAATTGGGATCTGCAGGGAAACCACAATGGGGAAAAGATGACATGGATAGGGATGTCTACAGATCTGCCTGAGCGTAAACTCAGTTTCATTTCAGGGTAGGACTGAAATGTTTGCACTATTTCCATAGTGTTTGCACTATGGAAAACAAGTACCTAAAATAGAGAGCCTAGAAAAATGTATAAACATTAGTTTAAATGAAAAACTAAATTAAACTTGCTTTATATCTTGATAGTTTTAGTTGAGCTGTTTTGGAGTGGAGGACAAGAAGAGGATGTAATTGTTTAACAATGCATTTTCATTTCAGAGCATATGAGGGGGTTTATTTCTATTAATTTTTATCTCGCTTTAGTTAACTTTTTTTTTCAAGTTCCTCTACATTTTACAAGCACTAACCGAAGTTAGCTACTGAATGGAGTTGAGCTTCACACTGTGAATAGACTAGAATTGTAACTTTCCAGGGGGTAGTGGTTTGGTTTGGTTTGGTTTGGTTTGGTTTGGTTTGGTTTGGTTTGGCTTGAACACCTGCTGTGCATAATCACTGAAACATTCCAGAACGTGTTCATAAACTGATCAAATCAAGACCAGCAAAGTGAAAATAATCATTTTGAAATATCTGACTTCAGATGCTTTCTACCTGCAGGGAGGTTGTCGGTGCCATGGTCATTTTCAGTAAGAAATACATTTTTTCATTTCCAATGAAAAAATGGTCTTCCTAACAGGATATTCTTTACAACATTTAGCAGGAATCAGAATAATAAAACCATTAATCCTTTCTGAAAAAAGCTTAGTGACAGATTAAGTTGGCAACCCTCAGTGCTTAAATGAGTGTTTCACCAGTACTCTAAATGGAAGCAGATGGCAGCTTCCCAGAGACCGTGCACATTCCCTGGGGGAGAGGAGAAACAGTACAACACTCCACTATTGCGCTGGAGCAGATAATTAGGCAATTAGATCTATTAAAAGCTGACAAAGGGAAAAGTAGAGATGAACCTTCTCCTTAGGCTTCAACATGGCAGTACTTGTAATAGCCTACATAGAAAGTCACAGTGAACATAATTTATGAATTTTAAGACAGATTTATTGTAAGTTATGTATGTATGAGCATATGCACACCTAGTATACAGTATGTATATTTTACATATATATATACGTATGTTTATACACATATGCTGTATGTATATAGATGTGATTACAAATCATTTTCTCTATTTTCAGACAGTAGTAAATTTGTTAAAAGTCCAAGGCAAATTATATGCTCTAATTTCTCCCAGTGGACTTAATTCCACACAGATCTGTTTCAGGATGCCAAATGTGAGGATTGTGAAGCATTCTCTTCCTCATGGATGCTAGTTATCTTCCCCAGTGTGTCTGGAAGAGGCAAATGTTCCCAATAGTATGAGCAGGGAGAACTTCTCCACTACTTGAAGAACATATTTGCTTGGAAATGACCTGATTTTCAGTGTGGACTCTGTGTATGCATCCTTCAGCACTAGCCAGATAAGACCGGTTTAACTTGTATCATGGACAGAAAGATTGTTGTGAAGTCTCCAGCAAAAATTTACCAAGTATTTTTGGTTGTGGGACATGGCATAAAGCTTCTTAAAAGCCTTTGTAAAGAAGTAGATTCTAGGAAAAAGAATCCTTGTTAATGTTAATGTAGGAAAATTACCATAAATAAAATCTGATCTATGAGACAGTTATGTCAGCAAATTTCTGTTCATATGATTTTACGATTAAAAAATAGATTTGTGGAACTGGAACTGGTTTCACTATCATTACATTTGTTAGGTAAAATGCTAACATTATAAATGCTGAAATTTTATTATATTAATTAGAACTGTTCATTTTTGGGGCATTGATGTACATCATAGATATTATGATTTTTCTTGTATGTTTCTTGTTACAGAAGGGAAAAGATGTCTTCAAAGGTCCTTCTCAATATTTTTTATTAGCTGAAAAATAAAGATGCAAATATAAATCCCATTGCATATATCCAGGTATGCATAGGCTTTTTATCAATAAACTATTATTAATTATATATATAATATATTTTAGTATATTATTAACATTTTAATAATATTAATAATATTTATGTCATTAGTCAGGAGCCAGTCACTGTACAAAGTACTACACAAACACAGAATAAAAACCCACATGTATTAATCCACGCTTAAAAAAATCTATACTGCACTATATTTTAAGAAATACATGTAATAATATAAACTAAAAATTTGATTACAGATCATATGATCAAGAAAAATGATATCAAATAAATTTTGGAAGATCCTGATATATGGAAATCAAAATATCTAATAGGTAATATGACATGAAACAGAATATACCTTTTGGTCTCTGATGCAGTGTGACACAGAATGGAGAAATGAAAATACAAAAAAAGAATACAGAAGTTCAGAATAAAATAAATAAGAAAAAGATCAGACATAAAGTAACAGTGGAAGAGACAGCAAATAGTCAGTAGGAGACAAAGCTAAAGAAAAGCAATATCATCAGCTTCTTCAGTGCTCAAGACATTTCAAAAGTAAATTTAAAATAAATTTTCTTTATAGAAGGCCTATAGTCTTTATATTGCTTCACTGTTTGTCCTTATTCTACATCAATATCTTCCCCCTTGTGTTGTTCCTTTGTATCATATACCCAAGTAAAACGGAAATTTCCTTAGGTAATTTCTTTGCAAACAAGGAGATTTTTATTTCTAAATTACAATGAGTTTTATTTTAAAAAAAAATACTCTCCTTGAACTACCCCTATCTTGTTCTGTACATCAGCAAAATTTTACATTCTCTTCCAGTAATTTTTGGATAGTTTCCAGTTTCTATGATTTACTGTAGAGAGCAAGAATGCAAATGGCTTCCCATTGCTGCATTATAATTCTAATGCCCAACAATTTGCAGGTTTCAGAGAGAGAGTTCACACCCATGTGCACACAAATGGGCTTTATACATATGAGATTGTCATTGAGGAAAGAAACTAGCAAGGACAACTCTTCTTTGTCTTCACTGTACAGCAATGAAAACTATTCATTGTATTCACAAATGCTATCTTTAATGCAGGAAATCTAATGTCTCTACATTCCCTCAACATCTTCTGAGAATTTGATTTCACCACACAAGGAGACGAGAAGATTAACCTTCATCAGATAAAGTTAGCATCTTCTGAAGTTTCCTTATATGACTCCTTGGGATAAAAAAAGCCCAAGACTTACAAGTAATTTGGCTTCATTTATATTAACTAGGCGGGGGGGAAACATAGTTCAGGCTACAAAACCAAGTGATTTCTTCTCATATTGAATTCAATGAATCTTTTACTTCTTCCTTAACTAATTCTCCTTTCTACCTAAGCAATATGACTATATTACTGATCAATGGAAAAGGCACAAATGGAGTGAGAATTCTATGTTTATTAAGGTGTTGGTTTAGTATCATTAAACCAAAGTTGTTCTTTGAACTTGTATCAAAGAAATATAAATTATTTGTCTGTTACATGTAGTGCTATATATGAAGATTTTGTATTAAGTGTAAATTTATTGTTCTTCAAACCATGAGAAGGAGAATTCATGTTTTTTTTTTGTCAGGTGCTGCTACTGGAAATTTTTGTCTAATCTTTTTACTCAATTCATAGAACTACTGGCTTGGAGTTCATGAACATATCTAATTCGTTCTTTGTTTAAGTAGCTTTAAGTAATTTTTGGCGGATATTCTTTCTACTCAGTTTTTAGCAGTGGTGGTGGAGGCTCCACAGCCTATCCAACGTAGCACAGTACTGTTATATCCTTACCATCAGATGCCTCATCTCTTGAATTTCTTTGCTACAATCATTATTCATGCTACACATATACACGCAGAAACAGGAAAACTGGAAAACATAGCTGGTTTGATTACTTTCTTCCAGTAGTTTTCTAGGAACAGTTATTAATCAAGTATATCTATATTTATTGATTACTCCTTTCTGAATTTTTGAAAACAAGGACCATAGAGCTTTTCCTAGTCTTTCAATATCTCATCAATTCTCCCTGAGTTCTCAAGGGTTTTGCGAAGATCTAAGTATCTTTATAAGAAATTAACTTATAAAATTAAAATGTGCAAATTATATGAGTACTTTTAAAGTTGTCTCTTGCTTGTTCCTGACTAATATTTTATCTTTGTTATTGTAATTACCATCTGGTCTGTGTTTATCAAATTGATATGATACAATTTACTTCATTTTTGTTGGCATTACTACAAATGTTATAGTCTCCATCTTGCTGTTAATATACTTAGAGAATAATTACTTGTGTATCTTCTTTCCTTAGTTCATTTCCTTTATGCATTTGCTTTTTTGATTTTGCTCATGTCAGATTATCTTTAGTACCTTGTCCTAAGCTTCACTTTTTTGCATATCTTTTGTGTTTTAGCCAGGTTTATTTTAGCCAAGTTTATTTTAAAAACTTGCACAAACATCTACGTTATTTTGAAAGCTGCAGCAACTATTACACATTAAATGAACTGCCTGAAAACCTACTGGGCTGAACCTCAGATATTACTTAGATTTCCTTATGATTTTGAGAATATTTAGGGTTACATGAAAGACAGTCCCTGTCTCAAAAGAAGTCTAAGCTTAGTTTTCTCAGCTGTCTTCTTTTCATGAAGCTTTTGAATGGAATGAAGTTGAAAAGATATAAAGACTGTCTCCTGAATTAAAAATTAAAAAAAAAAAAAAAAGCCAAAACCAATGACTTGATATTGTCACACATCACATAGCATATCAGCTTGAAAAATTAATGTTTGGAAAAGTAGCAATCAACAGAAAACTGAGACCTTACAACGGGAAATGTGGGTTTCCTTCAGTATTATATGATGCTGCCAACATCACAGTGAATATGTGAGCTTCTACACATAACGTGATAGCAAAGGTTACACTCATAAATACTGACATAATGAGTGTTGAACATACATATAGGAATACATAACTGAGTAAAAATAAATAAAGTCCACTCCCTTGCTGAAGGGAAGTGGTTAGATAACAGTTTTTTAATTTGTTTTAAAAATACTTCATCTAAAAAATAAACAATAACTCTTGTAACTCTTGTACTTATCATTTTTTTTGAAATTAGTAATCATAAATAAAAATTAAATATGTTCATCAAAGAACAGAAAACAAGAACATAAGTTATTTATACTACTGCACTATAATTTTGCCAGCTGAACTGCTTAGAGCACTGGTGTTTTAGTACTAAACCAATATATTACTATTTTGTATTTGCATTTTTAGTACCTTGGAGACTTCCTCACAAATGTATGTTAATTATTGTGCTGTACAGACGTGAAATCAGAACATGAGTTTTCTTTACAGTTTCCTTACAATTCCGATAAGAATAGAGACAGTAGATGAGGCAGAAAGATAGATAGTGTGCTGGTTTTGGCTGGGGCACTCAATTTTCTTCACAGTATGGGCTGTGTTTTGAATTTGTGCTGAAAACAGTATTGATAATACAGAGATGTTTTAGTTACTGCTGGGAAGTGCTTACACTGCATGAAGACTTTTTCTGCTTTTCACACCACTCAACCAGTGAGTGCCTGGGAGTGCCTGAGTAGTTAGAAGAGGACATAGCTGGGACTGTTGACCCCAACTCTCCAAAGGCATATTCCATACCATATGACATCATGCTCAACAAGTAAATCCGCGGGAAGAAGAAGGATTGATGTTAACTCCCTTTCATTATCAAAGATACAGCAAAATCCAGAAAAAGCTTTTTAAAGAAAATTTGACAGCATCAAATTTCACACATGCATTTTCTGTTTGTTTTTCTTTTTTAGTTATGTTTTATAATGTTCTTTATGTAGTTCAAGTAATGCAGATGCCATTGAACTTTCATCAAACTAAGCAAGAAAATTTCAAAATGCTATGGATGAAGAACAATCCTTTTCATGCACATCAATGTGTTATTGGCTTCATGTAAGGGTGTGACTAAAACATAGAACAGAGAGAAGAAATGACAAATTTTGTACAATATTTATGTTTTGTCAATTGAATAAATTATTCTCAAAATATATGTAAAGGAGAGTTCTTTCTTCATTCTGTTAGCTTACCCTACAAAAAAAAACCAACCCTCAGTGGGATGTGAACCCAAACAAAATCATCACCTGGATATTTTTTCATGTTTGCATTTCAACATTCATTAATCCTTTTCAGACTTTAATACAGTTTATTCTTGTGCCATTATGTACCTTCTCCTCTTTTCTCTTAGATTTTCTCCTCTTAGAGTACTTCTTTTATTTAATTATGATATTGGTTTGACTATATTTCTATAATTACTCCCAAACTTCCATTGTTTTCTCCCTAATGGAGAAAGATTTCATGAGGCTAATCACTGAACTACATGAATATTCAACAAGCAAGTTATCTTTTTCACACCAATTCTTTCTTAAATACCATTCTTCCTCCTTCTGTATTTCTGAAATGTACCTTTCTGTAAACTTTCAAGATACTTTACTAGATGTCAGTAATTTCCCTGATAGCTGATAGTTAAATCAAAATAAGTAAGAAAATTATCAACTTCTACTTATTCATATAGAATAGTTAATTTTTTTAAAGTCTTGTAACTTAATCCCTCTGATTTCGAAGACATCTCAGAAACCTATGAAAGCAAATCATACCGCCAGGAATACACATCCTTCCAGAGTAGTCACTGTCACATTATTTGAAATCCTTAATGATTCATGTTTTAAGTGCTGTTAAAAGCCTTTCTTGTATGCATAAAATATTTCTTATTCTTTCTTTTCAGGAAATGAAAGTTTCCTGCAACAATTACCTTTGCATTCCTTAATCTCAGTGCTTCAATTCATCCTTATTGTCAAGTGTTAGGGCTGGTCTGGACACTAGATGAATGACAGATATTCTCCATCAACTCTTCTCCCCTCCTAAAGGCAGAGAGAAAGGGAATAATAGAGAGGGACTTATGAATTTGAAAAGAAAACTACAACTCCAAAATAAATTATAACTCTGATGTGTGTAACTGACCCTCACATTCTTTAGGTGCCTAACTCATGGTTTGAAAATCCAGTACGGGGGTTGTTGCTAGAGAAGTTATACTTTTAGAATTTCAGCTTTATTTTTTTTTACTTTTTAAAACAATCTTTCTAAGACTTTGTGTATATAAAGTATTGGAAAAAAATTCCAGTTACTGTGAATGCATTGCTATGTTAATATAACACAGTTAAGAAATCCAGAGGAACCTAGTTATTATCAAACTATTGAAAACCAGGTTAATAATTAATTTCTTTCTCTGTGAGGTTTTAGTTGCAATTACTTGCTAAGATACTTGCAAAGTTGCTTAATTAACAGCACAAATGTGTAGTCATATGGTCAAAAATGTTAATAATGTTGATAGTTTTTTTGTGAGTGCTTACATTTGATAGCACAACTTTGTGCATCTTTTTTCATAACTAAAAAGAGTTAAGCTTTGTGGTTATCCTTGCAATTTATATACTATACTATGAACAATTTAGGAATCCAAATCAGTTAGTTGATTTCCACAGTGCATTTAAACATATTTTATGTCGCAGAATATTTTCTCGTGATGCAGCAGGCAGACAGCAGAGAGCAGAGTAGGGGAAATGGCATCATTTACAAGAACAGAGTACAGCAAAAAACAGATGTCATGACTTAGCCCTTTATAAAGAATTTTCAATAGCTTCACACATTTTAGAAGCTAACATTCTGCTGTTCTTTCAATATATTGTAGCTCTTCTCACTTGCTTTGGGCTGGGGCCAATAATCATGTTTTTCTGTTCTGGGTTTGTTATTTTTTTAATGTTTTTCTGGTCTTTACCAGAAAACAAATGTAGACAATGACAGTCAGATTCTATATTTCTCTGTCTATTTGAGAAGCAGTGAGGCTACATGATCTGTTCCCAGCACCTGGCCTTGTACTTCATGAGGTTTACATTGGCCCACTCCCAAAGCTTATCAAGGTTCTTCTAGATGATATCTCTTCCCTCAAGCCTATTAACTGCACCACTTAGCTTAGTGTCATTTGCAAACTTGCTGACACACAGTCCTACCATCTATGTCATTAATGAAGACATTAAATAGTATTTGTCCCAGTATGGACCCTTGAGGGTCAGTGGTATCCATTTAGACGTTAAGCCATTAACTGTAACTTTGGATTGAGCCATCCAGCCAATTCCTTATGCATCAAATGGTCCATACATCAAACCCCTATCTCTCCAATGTATAAGAATGTTGTAGATGACTGTTATCATATGTCTTAGAGAATGCCAGATGGATGATATGACTTGCTCTTCCCTTGTCCACTGATACAGTTCACTCCATTGTGGAAATAATGTAAGGTGGAGAAATGCAGGTCTGATGTGATAGCATAGATTTTGCCTTGAAAAGTGCAGAAACAGGATGCAGCATAGAGGAGCACAGGCATGGGACATAGGTTTCTCACTAGACACCCCTTGGCTCTAAAGAGCTTACTCATTATCATTTAAAGAAATGCAGACCTGGAGGTAGACTAAACTAAATCTAGGGGTAACAAGAGAACAGAGGAAATGTACCTAACATATATAGAAAATACCATATATAGCCAATATGGATTTAACTTGGAGCTGCAGATCACTTAAGAAAGAGCACGCTACCAAACATACAAAAATTACTCCAAGTAGATTGTAGAGAGGAGGAAGAAACTATCAACATGAACATCATATCTGTCTGTCTTGGTAAATTACTCTAGATGCTAAAAATTCCTGGCAAAACTCCATTACACATACCAACACCAGAAAAAACTTATACAGAATTAGACAAAGGGTGAGTACTACACCAGAAGTTGAAGCTAAGCATTATGTATTTAACAATTTTTAGTTCATTATTATTTTTTCTTTTGCTGTAATAATTATCTGGCTAACAATTGTTAGATTTCAATTATATTAACAATAAGATTTTTGCTTTATATTTATATAAAATGTTCTTTCTCTTTACCCATAAAGATGATTTTGAGTGTAACAGCCTATGCAAATATATCCATAAGCCTTTCTCATTCTGGCATTAGAATACTTGTGGATATTTTTTGAGATCTTCTCCAATATCTCTGTTCCTTACAAGACACACAAGCATAGTAGAAAATCTGGGAGTGGGAGAATGAGTCATGAACACAGGAAAAAATAGCTCTGTTGTTTGCAGGAGGAAGAACTAACACACATACTGTAGAGGTACTGGATAACTATATAAAAGGTTTTCAAGGGTAATTTCACCTGTATCTGTGTGCCAGAAAGGAGTCTTAAACATATTCACAGCATGTATTCAGTGAGTTTCTTTCTGAACTGAGTTTAGCCTTACATCAATTCACTCCAGTTCTTGTACTGGAGTTACTCTTGATTTACACTGTGGTAACTGAGATTGTGGTTTGCTCCAGTGCTTAAACTAAGCATTTAAGAGGAGCTGAGAACACAGGACTATATTCAAGTGACACGCGAAATATCATCAGTGTTATGCAACTGGAAAAAGCAACAGTTAACAAGCCCAGTGAAGCAATAATAAACTGGGACTTGACATTCCTGTGTTGTCTCCAGGCTGTTGGCTTCTGCAGTACAGAGCACTAACTGTCCATTCACTGAATTTTGTCAGTCTGATTATCTTTTTTCACCTGCAGGGACTATGCAGTGCAACAAGGCCTTAGAAAAAGATCATCGTTGTTTTAGCCTTTTAAAGTAATTGAAGAGACAGCTTCTAGATTGTTTAACCCCAGTGCCCTTTTACGAGATGAGTATGTGGATGCTAGTGGGTCTCTGGAGTTGTTTGTTGCTCTTTTTTCTGTAGTCAGATTATAACTGAAAGACTAGAGCTCTTTTTCTCTGACAGGAATTTTAGTGGTTCTATTATTCCCTTCAGACTTTGTTCCTCTCTACACCTTACTGCACAAGACGGTAATTATAAACACATTACTTAACATTGACTTCCCAGTCATCATCTAGCATGGAATATTCATATCTGATAAATTACAGTGTCTGTGCCCTGCAATCATATTCTGAATGCTAGACCATAGACCTGATCATAAATATCTCGACAGACAAATCATTTCCCTACAGGCCTTAGTCAGAGTGGCCTTATCAGTTTCCAATTAACTTAGATCCATCCAGTGTTCCCTGAGTGGTATAGCTTTAGTCTAGCTTTGGCTTCTGTGAATATCTATTTAACAAGTAATATCTCCTTTGTAGCTTCTAAAGTAATTTATTTACTTGCATATTTGTACTGCTGCTTAGCAGGACCTTAACATCTTGATTTTCCTTATTTACTTTTTGTCTTGTCTTAGTTTTCTGTACAATAACTCCATTACTGGACCTTGTTTGTTATTAGGTTATCTTAAAGATTTCAGCAAAGCTTAAGTATCTCCAATTCCTTATTTCCTCTACATCTCATCGGGGTTGTTCAGCCTGGAGAACAGATGGCTCTGGGGAGACCTTATTAGCAGCCTTCCAGCACCTAAAGGAGGCCTAAAATAAAGCTGAAGAGGGTCCTGTTACAAGGGCGTGTAGTGATAGGACAATAAATAGGTAATGACTTTAAACTGAAAGAGGGTAGATTTAGATTCGATGTATAGAAGTTCTTCGCTATGAGAGTGATAAGGCACTGGAACAGGTTGCCCAGAGAGGCTGTGGATATGTCTTCACTGGAAGTGTTCAAGGTCAGGTTGGATGGGGCTTTGATCATCCTGGTCTAGTGGAAGATGTCCCTGCTCATGCATTGAAACTAGGATGATTTTTAAGTTCCCTTCCTACCCAAACTATTTATGATTCTGTGATTCTACGATTTCATTAAAATAAATCTTGAGTGCTGAAACATCTCCAAGTAACAGATTGTCCTAACCTTGTAGACACGCTACAAAAAAATCCTAGTGCAGTGTCTATTACATTGCCCTTACATTACATTTGAAATACCAAATTAAGAAAAATCATCAAAGCACAATCTTTTAGAACCAGAGAGTGTCACTAAATTCCAAGGCTGGAAAAAAATCCCTGTGCACTGCTCTGGCTGCTTCTAATAGTATACCCACAGTTTCACATTAATGTTAAGAGAAACTTTGTCATGGTAACTGAAGCAAATGAGCATATATTACAGCAGTCCTAAATTCTCTGATAATTCTGAATAGCAAAGCTCAGTTTTTTTATTTCCAATTAAAATTATCTATGTATTAAGATTGGATATATGCTGAACTTAACCGTAATAACTCAGTTCAGAACCTAAGTTTTGTGATGGTGTTTTAAGTTATAAGGATGGAGGACAAGACATAATTCCAAGTCATTTTCCCTAGCCCTAATTTTCAGTAATAGTGTTGCTTTAAAGTTCCTGATCCCTATTTGACTAATAAATGGCTGAATTAAGCATTGAACCCAATCAACCCGGCTCTTTTCTAGTGGAATGAAGGAGTAGAGGTCCCTCAGGTTTTCCTCCTGTTCAGAGATGCTGTTGTTCTTAACTCAATTAAAAAAATGTAATTGCTAGACATGTCAATAACAACAATAATAACAGCAACAACATAGATTTACCAACAATGTAGTCTGAAAGTTATTTGAGAGTAGCATTTTGTTCAGTAAAACTTGAATACAGACTAATAAACACCTTTGGCCTCAAAACATTTTGTTCTAGAATGTAGTTATTGACTCACAAACAGGAAACACCCTCAAAGTATCATGATCAACTCTGTCACTTACCATGAGTAGAATTTGAAAGCCTCTGGACTAGTTCAAAATAAAATGAAGCACAAATTCATTCCTTTTGTGGTTTAGCTTGTGCTTTTTGTATTTCTAAAGAGAACAATTTATGCACCAACCACCAATTTATTGGAGCATTGCTAATTTGCATATCTAATTTCAAGCTGTACTAATTGCTTTTGAAAATGCCAAACTTGTTTATTAGTAATTTCTTATTTTCCTAAAGGAAGAGTCCATCTACACAGAAGTGTTCTCCATAACTGTAAATCATTATCCTGGGACATAAGGAAAAAAAATAAACCAATATTTAAAATGCATTATGCCAAAGTACAGCTCTTTTGTCTTATATAATGAAATTTTACAATTAAGTTAGCAGATGCCTCCAGGCATTTTGAACTGGGGTGTTATTTCTATTAAGTTTCTCATCTTCTTTAAGTATAATAACTTGGAATATTTGGATTGCTTTGTAAGCAGTATATAAATATTTTGCTTTCTCATTTTTTTGGTCACATTTAGTGGTATAGCTCCAGACAAAAATGGTTGTGAAGTTGAATTAATGCGTGCCCATCCTCTTTGAAAAGGAATAGTGTAAAGATGCAGATGTCTCAGTTATGAAAATATGTTCCATATCTTCTGTGCTTAAACAGAATTCCTTCAGTTATTTGCTTCCTAAAATGCCAAACCATCATAAAGTTAGCTTTATTGCGCTTACAATATAAATAACTTACAGTCTCTCTTAATTATGAACTGACCTCAAAAGTCACCAAAGTGACCTTCCCCAGTCACCAAAACTGCAGAGCTATAGTGTATCTCTGCCTCCTCAGCACCTCTCTTCACCTCTTTTGTGGCACTGAGTGGAGCAAAAGGAATGGGCAACAGGAGACCATTGCTTCGAAACACAGAGAGTTTGTTTGGAGTTCTTTGTTGTAACCAGACATGGATCAAATGGATTTGAATTCTAATACATGTTGTATACAAGCAACAAGTTGTTGCTTCAAGCATGTTGTTTCTTCCAGCTTTTAAAATCTGTTCACCTGGAGGGCTTTTCCTCCAGACATGTCAGCATCATTTTGATGTTCAGGATTTAATTTTAATCAATGCCACTTCAGGACCAGACCAATGAAATGAAGAAAGTAACAAAAGACTCAGAGTAAACGTTCTAATTGCCCTGTGGCACATCATATTTGTTATAAGAATCTTCCAGTACTTTCCTGATAAAAAAGTTCTCCATTTTGCTATAAAGTCCTTCACATTTGGAGCTTTCAAAGAAAAATAACTTTTATGTGCACTATTTTTTTTTTTTCCCACTGACTTGGAAATATTTTGGTTCAGTAAAAATAAGTAACTTGTAAGGTCTTTACACTCCTTCAAAAGAAATTGTTTAAATTTATTACTTATGTTTTTAAACTAGCCATTTGAATCATGTAAGAGATGTTCAAGTTTTTTTCAGATTTCTGAAATTGAGGTCATTTCAATATTTACAAAATTTATTTACTGAAAAAAATTTCGCACAAATACTTATTATTCCACTTCCTACTATAATGAAGTGTTTTAAAAAAGGCAAAAATTGCTTATTTTGAGTACTTGGCAAATTATAATATTAGCAAACAGCAATAGGACATACACACACTAAGAGCGCTGTAGACATGGACAATAAAATAAAACTGATACATTAATAAAAGTAGCTAAGAATCAATGAGGCATGAATGCAGTAATTCATATGATTTTTTGTTTGATTCTTACTAAGCATAAATATTTTCATGCTTAATTTAACTTATATTGTTAATGAAACTTGAAGAGACTTATTTGTCATGGTAATATTGTCTATTTGATAAAATGCCTTTAGTTACAAATGTGATAATTGGCCTGAATAGGACTATCTGGTTTTATAATTGCAAACTACAAATAAAGATATGTGCAAATAGATTCCCTTTATTATAGCTATTTGCTAGAATCTTCACATAGTAGGTAGGTAATAATAATAATAAAATGCTGATATTTCTTTATGCTTATGGTTTTTAAGTAAAATCTAACACACCCCTCCAAGGAAAGTCCTCAAGCTTATCACACCAACTTGCAATAGTACATCAGCTCTGAGACCATATTATGCATACTAAAAGAGCATCATGCAACAGTCTTTCCCCATCTGTTTGCTCAGATTCTTTGACCAATAACCTCAAAAAACATGCTACAATAACTAACAACATATCAGAATAACTAGTATTCCAGAGTGTTTCAATCTATATGAATGCTTCCTCTGACCATTTATCAGGGAGTAATATTCTGAGAAGTATTGCTCTGTACTTCCTTTATTCATCACTCGAGGATCTTGGCCTTCATTTTCTTGTCCTTGCATCATTTTTTCTTTTCCTGGATAGCCTCCTTCAAAAGTTTCCTTTCTCAAAATATAGATAAAATATAAATAAATGAAACAACTGTACACCCTGACTTGTAAGGCATGCTGCAAGATGCTCCAACACAGTGGAGAATCACACCAGGGCACCACAGGACTGATGTGATATCCTGTGCAATACTGCAGAAAAGTAGGCTAATCTGTGGAGGAATAAATATAATAACAGCGAATAACAATAAGATGATCTTATTTCCTTTGCAACACTAATGATTTTGAAGTGATCATTTTTAAAGGAAACTGAAGATTCTAAGAAACAATCAGAAAAAAATAATTACAAACAAAATTGCATCAGTTCATACATCTTGTCAGAAATAAAACAGATTTCCGTAGAAGGCAACAGAAGAAATCAGGAGGAAAAAATAATCTGGTACTAAAATGAAAAACTCAAATGGAAATAAGTCTAAAGTCAGTTGTTTCATTTGTTTGTTTGTTTGTTTTTATTTTAAAGAGGAATGCTTAACATCTATAAAGAACAGCCATGAGACATGTTGAAATATCTATGTTTTGGTATCTTCAGAATATATAAGATGTTTTCCTGAATGTAGCTTTACTCAAATATATAATCACAGATTCCATATACATACTACTGAACAAACTTTTAGGCAGGATACACAGGATATGGGATAAATAGACCTAGTTTTGTCTGCTCACTATTTTCTCTGTGCATCAACTTAGAACAACTAGTAAAATAAAGGAACTTGTTACTTTCTATTTAAATGTGTTTTGTACACCTCACGAAGTTATGATCCTGCTGAAAACATGAAAATGGTGTTTTCAAATATAAGATGTAATATTTCTAATCAGAATAGGAAATTCTTCCAGCATTTTCAGATAGGAAGATGAAATTTAAAAATGTCCTATGTCTTAAAAGCCAGTGCTACTATGATGCAGCATTTTAGGAAAGATATAATACAAATCATATATTCAAGTTTATTCATACATTGGTTTCAACATTATAAAGACCACCATATAATCTAGTTTGACTTTCTGATTATCACAACTTAAAACATTTTACTTTATCAATCTTGTACTAACCCTAAGAACTGTGTTATGCTAAAGCTCATATTTCAGAAAATATGCCTTTTTAGCACATTATTGTGAAATAGAAACATCAGTGTACCACTTCCAATGACATTGTTTCCAGTATTTCAGTATTGTTTCTATATTAAATCACTCTCACTTCAAGGAACAGGGCCACATTTCTAAAATGACTGGGTACGTGCCTCAGCTTTTAGTTCTTATTACAGCTCTCTAAAGATACAATTTGCACCAATGATTCTCTACCATGGAGAGATTTATTCTGCAAGATAAACTTTTAAATAAATTAAACATACTGAGCTTACCATAAGGGCATTTTTCCAGTTATTGAACCATTATATCATCACTTTTACATACTTTCCTCAAATCTTCAGTGTTTTCGCTGGACATAGCAAAACTTTAAACAACAGCTTAATATTGGTCTTCACATTTTGTTGACCTACTCACTATTCCTGTATTGATTCCAAGATATGAATCATCCAGTCTCTCACAGCATTAAACTAAGTGCTTATATTCTATTTATTGTCCAGCATGTCATCTAAATCATTTTCAGAGCCAGTGTATCATTCAGCATGCTTCTCAACACTTTGTAATCTGATTTGTTATTCTAGAGCTTATCTGGGAGGCATTTGCTGTTGCTGCAGAGATCTCCCTGAACAAAAGTCAAAACCACAGCTTCTACAGTATTGACTTCAACAAAAGGATCTTCAAAATAATAAGACCTTCCCTTACCCTCTTCTTCTGAGTTCTTGAGTATGCTGAAAAGCATGTAAGAGCACACGAGTTCAAGAATTTTCCCCATATAATTCTGGAAAATCTTACATTACCAATGTGTATATTTGAAGATTACACCATTCATTGTTAAAGGATTATGATTCATTATTTCAATTAATAAATGTAAACAGTATAATTATACATCATTGTCAATTATTAACCTAATTTCACAGACGGTGAGCAGAGGCAGAGAGATTAATATAAAAGCAGAGCTTACTGAAAAAAGAAAATTTATTTTTCATTATTTTTTTTTCATTCATTTAAAAAAATAACGTCAAATTTCAGCAGGTGCTCAGTCAGTCACAGCAACCTTTCAGATCTTTGTCTTTTTTCCTATCTTGCATAGTTCATAGCTGCCCTGACTCAGAATTTCTGCCAGTCTTCTACCTTCATTTCCTGCTTTTACCCATCTCAGGCCATCTCAGAAATCCAGTTATCATACTAGCAGATTTAACAGAACAGAGGAGACAAGCTGCCTTCTATCACACCTTGTGCAAAGCTTTCATTCTCTGTATCAAGTGAAGAAAATACACTGCTCGTTTCCAGGCTGGAGGATGCTTAGTCTGCATGGAAACATGGGTTAACTTCTGTGTGATTTTCTACCAAGAACTGGCAGAAAACAGATGAAGTTTGAATTTTCCTATTCAAAATTGGGAAGATTATTACAGGGAGAGTGAATAGGGAGAAATGCCTCCTTACAAATGTCAAGTTGTAAATTGGAAATACAGTGTTGTTATAATTTATTAAACACATACACATACAGAAAAACCCAAATAACCAAACCTCCTATAAACCTCCTAAAAAATTCTACACATTTTCCCCTATCATGTAACTATATTCACAGGTTGGGTTTGAATTTTCATACATAGATGTAATTTAGCCAGAGATAGAAGCACAGTGAAAAATTAAATCCAAATAGGTGTTTAAATAAAAGGTTATAAATTACGGAGGGGGAAAGTATGCTAATTTTATGTGGACCTTCCAAAAAAAGAAATGAGCAACAGAAGTGGTTTCAAATTACAATAATTCAAGAAATTTGAGAACATTATTGAAAATTTTATGATTATATTACAATATTATTAAGTATGAATTACCACACAAGTTGATTTTATGCTAAGACCTTCTTGATAGTTTATTTTTAATGATTTCTATCAATGACAGGAGTAAACTTCAAATAGCTCTAAATAAAATACTAAAGCTGTAATTACTCAGAAGCATAACAAAAGCACCTTTTAAAAATTCTTACAGAGTTTATGCTCATTATCATCAAATTTATGATTGATTAGAAGTGTCACTACTGTTAATACATTACTATATAATTCCTTCTTTAAGGGATTTTTTTGTCTTCTGACAACAAAACTGAATTCGTATTTCATCTACAACTATTAGCCATAACTTTCTAGCATCCATGTAGTTCTAAAATTACATGTTAATACTGTGTGTAGCAAAAGGGTACTACCATTTCAGAAAAGAGCATTCAGTGTCTAGCCAGGTATCAGTTAGCTAGTTGTATTTCCCCACCATGTTTAAAACATTCAATCTTTTAACTATAAAAGGTGATGTGGAAAAAATCTTCTGTAAGTCTATTTTCATTCCACTGTTAACAGTAACTTTTGCAGATAATTTGGCTCTTTAATACTGCCACTCAAAACAACATAGGTTTTAACAGCATTTTCCATACATTATTTTTGAGCATTTAGTTTAACATTCTAACATACTTTAAAGCCCTAAGTTATTGAAATGACAGTAAAACAGCATCAGTTACTTGAATATAAATTAGAACACTTTCTCATTAAAAAAAAAAAGAAACAATCTTGTTTGAAGTCACAATTTAGAGTGAGAAAAAAATTAGCACATATTTGATTTGCAAGCATGTTTACTGCAGTTTGTTCCACAGCTGTCTGAAGTTGAAGTGAGGAATAGCCCTACGATGTGATCTTTATGGATTTGTAGACTTAAATTCTCTTAATTGCCTGGTTTCTGTTCTAGGAGCCAAGGGTGATATTTTAACTGATATTGTTAAAATTAATGATCCTGATATATAGTGATGCATGTCTATCTCTTTTTTCCAATTGCCTTCTTGTAGAGCAACTTTGTTTATGGTATCAGGTAAACGATTTGGAGCAGAAGAAAATCAAACAGTAGTTTAGCATAGGCTGAATAATTCAATGAAAAAAGAAAGTAACAGTGATAGAAATGAAAGAGGTAGCTATCCCAGAATGTTCCTATCTTGGTGTTCCAACTCTGGACTCTGATGATTGGGTTAACCACTAAGGTACAATCTGCACTGTGGTTATTCCAGTGGACAGTTGGATTTTATGAAGTTTAAACTTATGAAAAGCTTTACCAATCACATTTCATAAGGAAATTGCCTGTCAATTAAGATAAAATGAATATTTTTCTCACAGTGTCTGATGCCTATTTTGAACAAATTAGTGCTCAAAAAGCAGCTCAGCTAAGAAACATTCAAAGTTAAAAACCTGCTCACTTGTCTCCCACTTATGTGTTGTTTTTCTTTCCTTTCTTCTTTTTCTATTTTCCATAGAAGTAGAAACCACCTTTTCTGACCTCCAATGGCTACCTGCGCAGGTAAAGAAAAAAGTTGCCTAAGCATGGTTGTCATACAACTTGCCAGGACTCTGCTTATGTAAATTTCTGTCTTGCTTTCTTACTGCTTTCTGTTTGTAAACTTTCAGCCTGAGTGAGATACCATCATTCTCTTTTGGTAGCTCTGTATGAAATCATCATACAAAGACTGAAATAGGAAGCAATGTAGCAGTTCCCCTGCTCTCTTCCATCACATCTTCTTTCCTACTAGTAACATTTCCACTGCTGTTGAGGCAGCTAAAGCAAAATGTATTTAAAAGGAGTGATTTTCTCCAACTCCAACATTTTTAGATGCAATAGTCTGAGTTTGGTAGAAAGAGACACAAATGGGGCCAATATTTCAAAAGGTTGTTGCAATAAAGTGATTTTGAGGAATGAATAAATGTGTCTGTATGTCAGGGAAAGAATTAAGAAAAATGTTGAGTTAGGGTGCATACCAGCAAAGAATAATAAGCAGAGATCAATGAAATAGAAAAATTGCTAAAGTATATTTCTTAGAAATTGAAATATTACAAGGGCGTTACAGTTTTTCATAGGAAAAATTAGTTCACTACGTATATATTTTACCTTGTGTGTCATAGTTTTAACTAGAAAATAATTACTGAATAGCATTAATTTCTAAAGCAGCAGCACAAAATGTATGGGTAGGTATTAATGTAGCATGAGGAAAAATGAGCTGCTTGAATTTAAAACCTCAAGAATAAAAATGTGATAAGAGCTATTTAAATTTTAAAATGGTACTGTAAAGCATGTCTTTCGAAAAGCTACTCCACAGCCCCAGACAATTTGAGTGAAGATTAAAAAATGGCTGTAGGCACATGCTTTGCTGTGATTGTGTACTAACTCCACATAGGATAATATATTATGCTTGTAATCAGGTGATTTTATTTGTATTAAGTCCTTCACCAGGTAGAACAAGATGAGCTTTTACCACTCTTGCTAAGTAAGATGACAACTCCAAATCATTGGTAGTTTCTACTAAGTAACTCCATTTTAAACACAATATGCTTTTTCCTTAGTGCATAGTCTTGTAAAAAAAAAAAAAAAAAAGCAGTGTGTAGCACTGGTGCTGCAGACTGATATTTGCAAGATGTCAAGGAGACTAACACATGCATCTAAGGCTACATAAAAATAATAAAAGAATCACTAAAATAATTTCTCGATCATTTAACATGCCTACCTCAAAGAAGAAAGCACAGTGAGTTGTAGTTTGAAGTGCTACAATACAGATTTCTCCTCATACTGTTCCCAAGATGAAACAGTATTACATTTAACAAGAGTTTATTTAGAGTGACAGGTAGACACAGACCTCTTGCTACCTACTTCACTCTAAGTTTCTGTCTCCTGTGTGCACACTGTGCAGGCATAAGTGATGCAGAGACATAGACAGTGTATTTCCTATCATTTATGCATTTACCCTAGAAGTTATTTTTTAAGACATAAGCTTCTCCCATCCCCTTTATCCTGACTGGTCTGACAGACAAGTGTGGAAAACTAATGTGTATAGCTTAAAGACATGACCAGCCTGTAGAAATAGCATATCTAAATCCTCTAGTACCTCAGGATTTGAGGATTTTTGGTTTTGGATTTCCATACATATTCAGTGTGCATTGTTCAGATGTATTGTTTAGTAACATTATTATTTAGTATCATATATATTGTCATATCAATCAGTACGTTATTCAGATCTAGAAAGTCATTATAAGCTAATGAATATGGTGGGGAGACACAGTATTGATAATGGAAGAAAATACTAGCTGTAGACAACTAAATGAAAGGCAAGGACTAGCATGTTTGTCTGAAGACTAGTGCTTGTCAAGTCTTGAACAGTTTTCTCACTTACTTTTGCAGATGATCAGTAGACTTTTTAAAAGTCTGAATGTATTAGCTAATATTAGTTAACATGAAAGATCATTTTCTAAGACCTTTTAAAATAAGCTGCAAATGTTCTTTCAGAGTTAAAACTGCATGAGTTTTAGTATCAGAAATAAAAGGAGGTCAAACAAATCTCAGCTTATGGGCTCCCTCTGGATTTTGGTATATACTGGATATCAGTCAGATAAGAAGATGGATTTGACAGGCATACATTTATAAACAGATATTGGATTTGTTTAGTAGCTTCTTGAGTAACTGCAGCATGATACACAGAACATTAAAGATGATGGAAAAATCTCACACTAACATCAATAAGCTTGAGATGTGACTTACAGCTACTGGGCATATTTGAAAACCAGCTAGATGATATAACAAAAATACCCTACAAATTATATATTTACCAGTTTTGTTGGGTTTTCCTATGTGTTGCTCCATCTTAAGACATATTCCAGAGATCTCCTAAGATACTCCTTTTAGGCCACACAGCTTAAAGACATCCAGGCCTGTTGGTTTCAAAATGTTTATTCCTAACCAACATTATCTAATAACTTTCTATATTGCAAGAGGATTAGAAAAATATTTCAGTCACAAGGGAGACATACTTTTCACATTGCTACTTTTCAAAAACAATAGTGTGTTTTTAAAATAATTCTTAACATACTTTCTAATTCTTTCTAATAATGGATTAAAAGTGTTACTACAATTTCTTCTTGCCTGTTATAGGACTGTAATCTGATTAGAGTATCGTCTGTGAGCAAACCAGTGATCCCTATCTTTTTCAAACCCAGAGAAAATGATTTTGAGTAAGTAAGATGATGTTGAGCAAGTAATTCCCTTTTCCACAATAACCTTCCTTTATGTTTGTATATCCTGAAGATGTGACTAATATTAAAGGATCTCACAGGTCACATGCCTACCACATCTGGGGAACCACAAGCAGTCATAAGCAGAGTATCCATGTGGCTACACAGTTATATTTATTTTCTCTCTAACATAATGAATCATAAATCTACTGCTAAGAGGTCAGAGAAATAGTCTAAGCAATAAAAGGTATTTCAATCCTCCACGTAGAGGGAATACTACTTGTAAATCTCCCATCTCCTAGAAATTATTCTATCATGTCTTCCTTTGCTGTCTTTTAAGTCATATACTTCTCTTTTTAAGCTTACTTTTATTTGACAAAAAATAGCTACCCTTTCACAAACCAGAATCAGGTGTATATATTTGAGGAAGGGAGATGTTCTCTTCTTCTCTGTATTGACATGCACTAAAATTTCCCCATACACTTTGTGAAGACTTATTTTCCTCTAGGGTTTTTAGTGATTATAGACTTTAAAGACCAGTCTAACAAGATCCAATAGATCTTTAGATTATCCAAGCTTCAGTTCAGGAGAGCAGGTCAGAAAAGCAAAGGAATCTAAAGTTCCATTAGTCACACAAGGTCACAGCCATTGTTGAGCATGCATCTAATTCCTAATACAAGCCATACAGGCTTTCTTTGGAAAGCCTTCTCAGTGTCACAGAATAACATAGGGTGAAAGAAGCAGCTGGAAGTCATCTAGTTCAACTGTTTTCTCAGACTAAGGATAGCTTTGAAGTTAGGTAAGGTTATTCAGGGTCTTGTGTAACTGACTTTTCAATGTCTGTAAGGGTAGTTTCCACATACTCTGGCCATCCTATTGCAGTGCTGTTTCTGTGTTTTATTTTTTCCTTATATCTAGCCAAAATTTTCAGTGTCACAACTTGTTCCTCATATATTTTACATTAAATAAATAATATTCAAATCCTTCTTTCTCAGTAAGTAGTGCTATTTTCTGCTCACCTTTGGTCTCCATGAAATTTGCAACCTGCTTTTGTAATGACCCAGCCTCACTGGGAAAGATTGAAAATACTTTTCATTCTGTTATGAGGTCAGCTTCATGGCACACATATGGTGGTTTGTGGAGTAAAGCAGCAAAGTGCCAGAAGCATGACAAGCAGCAATAATAACCCATTTAGGCCATTATGCAAAACACTCTTTTAGATTAAAATAGCAAACAATGTGCCTAAGTCAATAACAATGTCTGGGATTCAACCACATTTTCGGAGAGGCACATACCAAAACAGAGAGCATCCTTTCTTTGCTTTATCTTACACATTTTTTTAGCAGGTGACAGATGTTGGTGCTCACAGTCAAAATGTCTTTTTCTTTGCTATTCTTTTCATGCATAATCTTGTATCAGCTAACTTGTAGACACTGCTGAGCTGAGAATCAACTTACGTAAATTTCTAATCCTTTTTTTTTTTTAGTTTTGAGAAGGAAGATTAAAACACTTAACTCTGGAGTATGGATGAATATCATAAATATGATATATAAAACTAAGTGAACTACTTAATGCCTTTTTTTTCCAAGGGACCATTCCACCAGCATCCTTGTGCCTATTTTACTTTCTGCTTTCTGATGTGCATTACAGTAAGCTTCTCTGGCCAGAGTTTTTACCATTTATTTGATGGATTTCAGTTTTGTATGTCACAAAGTCAAATATTTTAAGTGAAGAACACATGTTCCAAGAAAGCAATAGGGACACGAATTAAGAGGAATAATTTGGTTCTCCTATCCACACCAGTGCTAAGTTCCTTCTTTTATCCTGTCCTCACTCAATGAATTTTAACACCTCGCATTGAAAATATTACTGAAACACAGCTTGCATACAGACCTTACTTTTCTTCTGACTCCGTTACAAAAATGTCAATTGGGATAGGTTAAACCATGAAATAAATTTTTAAAATAATTTATCCACTCTACAACAGAATTGAAAAGGCTCTAAGTAGAGATATTGTTCAGATCCCTGCTAACAAGGCAATATCTGGTGATAAAAGTGGAATATCTACCAAACTTCACTAATACCTATCGTCATCATCTAGGAAATGCTAAGCATTAATGGAAAACAAGACTCACAGAGTGTATGTATATATAAAAAATATTAATTCTGAATTGAACTGCAAGAAATCATTGTGTCTTAGATTTGGGTTTTATTTTGTGGTGTTTAATTGTTTTTATTTCTCCAAGGAATGTCTACACGTATGATGATAACTTACACAATGATTAAGAAATATACCATAAAGAGTATGGTCTAATGGTCTCAATTTGGATATTTTCACTCCATTTGAACTTGTAGAGTTAAATGTAAAAGTTATGACTGTTAATGGAATGTTGCAAACAATATTGACTGCAAACACCCTAAGCCTGCTGAGTAGTTGCTTTTTCAAATGCTGCCTGCTTAGTGCTGTACTACTATGACTAGTAGATGCTGTTTACAACGTGCTAAATTTTGCTCAAGATTTTAGTTACAGTATCACAAGCGAGCGACTGAGCACTTTTATTATTCTTAGAACAACTACTGCAAAATACGAAAGTTTTGTGATTAATGCAAGGAACAGATAACTAACAGCCCTGAAAAACTTGTTCTTTATGTGACAAAATCCCAAAGAGATCTTGTAATTATTCTAAAAATATTGGTGAGAGGAAAAACCTATGATATAAGGCAGATAAATATTATTAACATTGTAAGGCTGCTATCACAATATATAGTAACATAGTTGGTGAAGACAAGTAACAAGCAGGTATTTTATCTTTCTTATTTACAAACAAAAGATATTTGACAGTGAGCAAAGAAAAGAGATAAATTTGTTGGTCACTTAGGACTTCCCCTCAGCAAAATTTATTACAAAGAGAAAACTGCTTATGATATTTAAATATATATGACATGAGTATACATACATTCCTAAGGCAGTCTGTTTGCAAGCTATCCGTGACAGACAAAAGTGCTGTGAAACAAACTGGAGTTGACAGAGTCCATAAAACAAGCTGTGCACTTGCCTGAAGATCTAACGTACCAGACAAAAGTCTGTAAATACTCAAAGCCTAAAAGTAGGGTACTATGTCCTATGCTTTTAAAGAGGTATAGATTTATACACAAAAAAGTATATTTTATGAAGGAACAAAAAGAGACTTTGTCTCCTTGGCCAGAATGTGAGGTCAAGAGGAGAAAACAATCAAACAAACAAAAACCACAAATGAAAACAGAAGATCCCAAGGCTTGGGAAAATAGGAGATTTTTGATGAATGCAGTGCAGGCATCTTGACTCTCAATTAAAGAGCATTTCAGTCATACAGAAGTGATTACCATTAGCAGTTTGAGACTTCTCTAAGAGGTTTATCTTCCAGAAGGCTTCAAAAAATAGATATGAAGCTTTAGCACCGATACACACCCACAAGCAAGCTTGACATGGAGAAACTTCACAAGCAGCACACAGTGGATATCATAGAAAGAAACTGTATGAGTGATGATAAACAGCTGAAGGGCAAGTGTCAAGAGGATGGGACCAGTCTCTTTTTTGGTGGTACCCTGTGATAAAACAAGGGGCAATGGGTGCAAACTAGAACACAGAAAATCTAACTAAACATGAGGAAAAATGTCTTTGCTTTGAGGGTGACAGGGCACTGGAACACTGCCCAGAGAGGTTGTGGAGTTTCCTTCTCTGGAGCCTTTCAAAACCCACCTGGATGCAATCCTGTGCAACCTGCTTTATCAGGGGGTTAGACTAGATGATCCTCAGAGATCCCTTCTAACCCCTACAATGCTGTGATTCTGTGATCCTTAAACACTTCCTGAAAATCAGATCTTGACAATATTATCAATCGAATACATGCATATTGGCTTACAAAAAATATTGTTGAAGATAAATACACAGTATTATTCTGAGTAGAACTTACTGTGGTCAGCTTTTAACACATATCTTGCTTTAGTCTTCTTTCTGACAATGTTCCTGTAGCTGTACAAAATCGTAAACAACGATTTTTTATTTGTTCTTTTCGATTTAGGACAGGAAAGAACTCCATTTGAAGCTCTGTCACAAAAATAGGAAGATGAATTTGGACTTAAAGTCAGGAAAAGTCTTTGAGTTGGTGTGATACAGGAAGTTATGAATAGTTTTGATGAACAAAACTGCAGATCAGTGTTTGTGTTTAAACAGATGGTGAAATAGTAAACTGGGCTCAGAGCAGGAGTCCCGACATAGTCCTACCATAGGAGAAAACTGCAAGATGCAAGACCAACCTGACATTTTCAGGATGAAGTATTAAAACAAGACATACTATAAGCTGAGGCTAGTACATAACTACTGCTGCCATTATAATTTCTTCATATACCCTGCAAACCTTGCTTATTCCCATAATAGTTCATTCAATATTACTGCTTTTATTGCCTTTAAAGCCTCATGTAATCTAAACATAATTGCTTTATAGCAGCTACATTGTCTTGTAGGAAGTGCAGTGATAAATGCACTGTTGCTATTTTTTATATAATCTGTCAAAGGGAGTTCTGATGAGCAAATCATGCTGGTCAAGACATCCTCTCTTATATTGCAACATAGTACCTCAGTATTTAAGATGCATTCCATCTGTAAGGCTCATACACGTCCCATACCTGTAATCAATATGCAATGAGGGATTCATGTCTCTTACCTAACATCTAGCTTTTCTCCATCCTGTAATATACTATCACCATGGGTATTAAAATGTAAGAGACTTTTTATTAACTCTGCAAGGGCTCAGAAATAAGATTGTTAAGTCTTCCTTAGTCAGTTGTTCAGTGTCCTGTCTTTTGGAAAAGTCCTAACAATGGAAAAATAAGGTTCAGAAGCAAGTAAAGAAAGAGTGATCACAGATGGGTTTGATTGATGGATCAATTTTCAAAGAGCTGTAATAGCAGAATTTATCTGTTGTGCAGTTAGGTGGAGAAAAGTATTAATATTTTGAATGGCCTTTCTCAAGAAGGCTGATGGATGGGTCCATCTGCAAGGATAGCTCTTTTGCTGGAGAAATAGTTGGAGTTTTATGAAAGACCTATAACTAGAGCTTTTATATCAAAGGAGGGTTGTATTTTGTTTGGGAGGCTATCCAAGCACCCTCATCTCTTCAATTCCTCTTCTATGACTGGATTCACATCATATCACTCTCTCCCTGCCCTCAATCCCAAAATAAAAGAAAAAAATAATAAAATTAACAAAAAGCCCCACTCAACCAAACCCTCAAGGAATAAACTCAAATTTATTAGTCAAATGAATTTTATTAAAGAAGAATTATTTACTTTATATGCAACTGACAAAAATATAGAATTGAATCTATAAAAAAGTCAGTAGCATTTCAAAGCTACAGGTTTTACTTGTTTTGATGTCACAGATGCTAGAAAAGGTTTCAGACTTCATTATTTCACAGCCTACTTTTTATGGCCACTGATTTGTGAGCTCCACTGGTAGAGTCTGTCTCTGATCAGACAGAATCTAGATATTTTCTCTCCATTTTTGTCAGTTCTTTCTTCTCCATTACATACTATCAAGCTTGTTACCACACACATTTGTTTTGTATCTTTCAACTATTTCTTCAGTCACATCCTTTTTTTCCAAAATAAAAGAAATGACAGAGAGTAGTTCACTGAAAAGAAAAACAATGTGAATTAATAGAAAGGAATTTTAAATGCTATGAAATACATGTAGACTGTCAAAGGAAAATCAAAGAAATGATTGCATAACTTACTATCTTGCTGTCTAATCAAAAATCTGGAACAAAGAGGAAGATGGTATATGTCAATGGGGTTTTTTTGAATCTGATTTAGCTTAATATTTGCATTAATGAACTTGCATAAAGGACATACAATCAACACAAAAAAAGATTAAGAAAAAAGTGAATTTAAAAATGGATGGAATTTGAAAAGAGACAAAACTTCCCTCCCTGCTCATTCTGCTCAAAACTGATGAACAGACTGATTATGTCATTAAGATCAACCTGGTTGCAGTGTATGGAGGAACATGGCTTTCCTGGCATTGGTGAATGCTTAGGACAAAGACCATGAAGTGCCACAGGAAATCAGACAACACTGACAATAAATTAGTAAGTCTAAACTGGCACTACGCATCAGAGAAATTACACATCAGGACGTGATGAAGATTAAGTGTTCATTGTTTCTTGGAGTAATTACTTGGGAAACTCACATAAGAAAAACATATGATTTAATCTTGAAAAGTGCTCAACACCTAGCTCAAAGTGTTAGAATATAAAAGCCACTTCACATAAAAAAAAGATTACGTTAAAACTGGCTTTCTCACGGCTAGCAAAGGCAAAAATTCTGCTTTTGAGCCTTGAAGATGAAGAGATGCATGAGAAAGAAATTAAACTGCTCATCTGAAAGAATAATATGCTTATTCATTGCATGCTTGCAGAAGGATACAATATAAGAATCTTAGATTAAATGTAGATTGTCATAAAAAAGGGATTTAGAAAAGACCACGTAAAGAAAGTAAGAATTCCTCAGCATGATTAAACAGCAGCATAGAAGAAGCCATTAGTGGATAAAAAGTACCCTTCAAAAGTAGAAACCATATCAAAATGAGTAGAACAGAAAAGAACCTTTCAGAGATTTTGAGAAGCAAATTGCTCAAGGCATTAAAACCAATAATAAAAATGTTTCAACTTATAATAAGCAAGTGGCTTTCTGCAGGCTAGCACTAACTCAGTACATAGTTAAGATGAAAAATAACATACATAAGAAAAGCCATACTCAAGAAAGATAATTTCGGTGTTTACTGAAGGGAAATGTAAGGATTTTCTATAGCAGAGAAAAGATAAGAAATCTGAGGAACAGCATCAGATAGAAGTGTCAATATAAGAGATTCAAAACTGACTAATTCAAATAAAAGTAGCTTGCTACCACTTGATTATATTCTTTGAAGAAATACTAGAGGAACATGAACTCACTGAACTACAAACTATGTATAAAATACTTTTTAAATTAGCTTCAAAATGAAAGAACAGAATGAGGCAAATAAAATGAGAGCTTATAAAGATATCTTGATGTGTTCTGAAGAATTATATTGTAATTTCCATTTGAAACCAACTTGTATTCTTAGAAGAAGAGATGGACACAGAAGACACATGAGTAAACATTTTGGAGAGAGAGTCAGTGTGAACTTTGCAGAAAGCAGTTGTGCCCCACAGAAAAAATATTTGAAGATGAGAATAAATTAAATTAGGACTCTATATTGCACTTTTGTATTTTCAAAGTATGTTAGCAAAGCCAGCTGTCAGAAACTTAAAAACACCCTCATGTAACAGACAAATATCAGTGAATGATTGTAAACAATGGTAGAAGTAAATGGTCAGTTTTTAAAATAAAGGAGGAATAATTTTGGGATCTGTCAGTAATCTGAGTCAGCTTCCACGTTATCCAAAGTTTTTAGCAAAATGAGTCATATAAAGGAGATAAAGTTTGTAAATAAATGATTTAAATATTATCATTGTTAAAGCTGCCTGTTAGAACTTCCAGAAAGATTTCACAATACTTATCCATTATTAAAAAAAGTCACAGAAATTGGATGTGGATAGTTAGGCATGTGAATAGCAGGCAGGATCCAAGAGAAGTCAGTCATGCAAAGTTGATCCATCTGCCAAACTGCACTAGAACCAGTGCCACCAGAATTGTATGTAAAGTATTAGTAATCAGAGATTCTTTATTGAATGGCACTCATTTGCCATCCAGACAATTTCTCTAAAGAATTTTGATGTCTACCAGGACCTCACATGTGTGATGTCACTGAGTGGCTGCTGAGCCTGGTAAACCCTACAGATTATCACCCACTTCTACTCTTCCATGTAGGATCCAATGGTACTGTGACAAGGCAACTTAGAAACATCCCAAAAGGTTATATGTGTGATCCTTTTAACATATGTAGCAATGTTAAAAAGATCTAGAGCACTACTGTCCTTCTCCATGCTTATAGTCAGAGAAATGGAGTAGATGAACTGAACAGCTCCAATGCCTGGTTGCATGACTGGTGTTGTACTATATTTTTTGGCTTCTGTAATTGTGGGTCTACATTTAAGAAGCCATGACTTTTGAGAGCTAGTAAGATTCACCTGACCAAGAGAGGCAAGAGTCTTCACCAACAAACTAGCTAGACTTATAAGGAGAGATTTAAACTAAATTTAGTGAGGGAATAGGCTGAAGTTCTGAGCAATAGAGAAGAGACAGGTACTGCTGTGCGTTAGGAACCAACAGGGAAACACTGGTGAAAGGCCTAAAAGAAATCTGTGTGTGCTTCTCCAAAAGTGTGACACAGTCAATAGCTCAGCTGAAGTGCCTCTATACCAATGCATCCACAACGTGTAACACACAGAAGAAGCTGGAAGCCATCATGCTGCTAGAAAGTTACAATGAAGTTGTTATCATTAAAATTTGATGGGATGAATTATATGACTAGACTGCTAGAATTAATGGCCATCTTTGGTACTGCTCTACGACCTAAGTTTTGCACATACATAAATACACATTGAAATCTGGAAACAGCAGTATCTTGCATAACTTTGTCAGTTTGTCCTTGAAATAGATTAATATTTTTAATGCAAGTGGCTGCCACAGTGAGAGAAAGTATTTCAAGTTTCAAGATAAATGGCATCTAGACCAGGGTTCCGGAGTAGGTAGTTTATTGGTAAAGTAATATACAGGGTTCCATCGCCATCAACATCTCTGCCTCCTGACATTAGCATTATCCAAACTACAGTTAAAGAAACTATACGTGCTCGTACTGAAGGCTGCTCAAGTACAGTTATGCTGCATCACTCTAACCCAGGGACTAAGCATAAGCATGGTTTAAGTAAATCCTTAAAGGCTGGGAATGCTCAGATGAGAAGGCAGCATATTTCATTTAAGTCGTCATCAATCAAGAAGAAGTTTTTTCCTTCATTACATGTCACCAAGATGTGTCATAATTTCTCCCATAGAAGCAAGCCCAGGACAGTCTGTAAGAGATATTTGACAAGTAATTCATACAGCATTTGAGTTTATCATCACAGAAACTAATACTCACAGAAGTGGTTGTCATAGCAATTAATTGTCAGCATTTATATTCAGAGGTGAACCAGGACTGGCATCTGTGAATCCTTTTGTATCAGAATTCTACATCACATTCTTGAGGAACTAATTTTAAGGTTTCAGTTTAATTAAAGTCAGTGCAATAGGTCTTTGTGTTTATGTCTGCCGTGTCTGAATAATGACATCAATTAGTGTCTTTACAAGCTAGATTTTCCATTAGTAATGGATGGAGACTCTTTGGTCAGTATACTTTCATTGCCATAAGGGAGAATCAATTTATATTTACTGCCACATATTAGATTGTGTGATTCATACACTATTACAAGAATTAGATTTTATAGTTTTTCTTCTTGTTTTATCTCATTATCAGTGGAATCAAACCTTCCACAATTTTGCTTACTCAGTTGACTAATATGCTCAATTCTTCATGAAAGTATTTAAACAAATCCTTATTTTTAAGAATGTGGATGTCTTGGTTTCCTTCAAGACACTTATGAGCTTGACAACATTCTATTTTAAATATGTAAATTTCCAGACATTGCACAGCAGTAAGTCCAACGACCCAGAATAAAAGCGGTACTTTGAGATTATGATTTTATTAAATGGGAAAAAAAAAATAAATAAGCAAGGTACATTTAGTTTTCAATGCCATTATGTTTTTAGCTTGCACTGGGTTTTTTGAGTGAATTTTTCTCTTATGCCTTGGTATCTGCTAACAAATAAGACCTCACAGAATGTTTAGATATGTGTCTTCCATCAGACTTAATTAGATTGAAAAGAAATATTGAAGTGTGTTTCTGCATTTTTTTTTTTAATAAAGACCCAAATCTGAAGACTGAATTATTTTCTTCTTTAAAAACCTGTCTAACTTTCTAACAACTAGATAAGATTATATTCATTTTAAAAACTTAGGATACAAGATTTACTAGTGGCTTTGCTGCTTTGTGCACATTTGAACATTGATCAGATGAGATGTGTGAAATGCATTTTTTTACCTCAGTCTAATTCACAGCATTGTCCCAGCTTCTCAGAACAGATAACAACTTGTTACTGTCATAAACATGCTGCATCATCTGTTAAAATATGATCATTCTCCCCAAAGTGTCCCATATTTAAAATATAGGGAAGAGATCTTGCAGATCATCTTTGACATACAATGGCAAAATGCTGGAATGCATTTTGCCATTTTTGCTGATGCTATCATTCATTAGCAAAACATACCATGCTGCAAAACACTGCAGGTAAAGGAAATGAAGCTGAAGCTAACTGGTAAATACCAAGAAGGCATTACTATTGCACCATACAGTACACTTAATGAGTTCCATGGTCACTCTAATTGAAGAGGCTAATCTCATCATAATTGGGCTTTAATGTTACTATGGATTTTCTGGGAGAAATCTTGACTTTAATTCTAGAATATATTGCTTTTTGTTCTAGGAATCCTTTCAACTGTGGTTGGTTGGGTG